>JACTAT010000002.1:73661-101051 GCA_014526335.1 Chrysaora quinquecirrha | reverse complement strand
AATGAAGGGAGGTCAAAAGAAAAAAGTGAAAAATTGAAAAAGTGAAAAACTTAAATAATGGGAAAAGTGAAAAAATGAAAAAGTGACAATGTGAATAAGTGAAAAAAGTGAAAGAGTGAAAAATTCAAAAAGTCAAAAAGTCAAAAAGTGAAAAAGTGAAAGAGTAAAAAGGTGGAAAAGTGAAAAAGTGGATGAAAAAAAGTGGAAATATTAAAAAGTGAAAAAGTAAAAAAGTAAAAAGGGAAGAAGTCAAAAAGTGAAAAAAAAATATGAAAATGTAAGAAAGCAAAAAAGTGAAAAAGTGAGAAAGTGAAAAGGTGAAGAACTGAAAAGTGAGAAAATGGAAAAGTGAAAAACTAAAAAATTAAAAAAGAGAAGAAGTGACAAATTGAAGAAGTAAATAAGTGAAAAGTGAGAGATTAAGTAGGTGAAGAGGTGAAAAAGTGAATGAATAAAGTGTGGAAGTATTAAAAAGTGAAAAAGTAAAAAGTGAGAAAGTGAAGAACTGAAAAAGTAAAAAAGTGAAAAAGTGAGAATTTGAAAAATTAATAGGGTTAAAAAGTGAAAGAGTAAAAAAGGACAAAGTGAAGAAGTAAATAAGTGAAAAAGTAAAAGAGTAAAAAGATGAAGAAGTGAAAAAGTGACCAGGTAAAAAAGCAAAAAAGTGAAAAAGTGAAAAATTGAAAAATTTAAAATGTCAAAGAGTAAAAAAGTGAGGAAGTGAAAAAGAGAATAAGTAAAAAAAGCACAAAAAGTAAAAAGGAGAAGTGAAAAAGTAAAAAAATAAAAATATGAAAATCTAAGAAAGCAACAAAGTGAAAAAGTGAGAATGTGAAAAAGTTAAAAATTTAAAAGTGAAAGAATGAAAAAAGGACAAAGTGAAGAAGTAAAAAAGTGAAAAAGTGAACAGATAAAGGAAAGTAAAAAGTGAGAACATGGAAAATTGAACGAGTCAAAAAGTAAAACACGTCAAAAAGTCAAAAAATGAAGAAAGTGAAAATGTGAAAAAATGAAGAAGCAAAAAAGTGATTAAGTGAAGACCTGAAAAAGTTAAAATATGGAAAAGTGAGAAAGTAAAAAAGTAAAAAGGCGAAGAAGTGAAAAGGTGAAAACATAAAAATGTAAGAAATTTAAAAAAGTGAAAAAGTAAAAAAAGGAAAGTGTATGAAAGTGAAAAAGTGAAAAGTGATTAAGTGAAAACGTGAAAAATTGAAAAAGTGAAAGAGTGAAAAGGTGAAGGAGTGAAAAAGTGAAATAGCGAAAAGGCGAAAAAGTGAAGAAATGAAAAAATGAAAAAGTGATTGAGTGAAACAGTGAAAAACTGAAAAAACAAAAAACCAAAAAAGTGAAAAAAGGAAAAGTGAAAAAAGTGAAAAACTGAAAATTTAAAAAAGTGAAAGAGTAAAAAGGTGAAGAAATGAAAAAGAGAATAAGTAAAAAAGTGAAGAACTGAAAAAGTGAAAAAGTGAACAGATAAAGGAAAGTAAAAAGTGAGAACATGGAAAATTGAACGAGTCAAAAAGTAAAACACGTCAAAAAGTCAAAAAATGAAGAAAGTGAAAATGTGAAAAAATGAATAAGGAAAAAAGTGATAAAGTGAAGACCTGAAAAAGTTAAAATATGGAAAAGTGAGAAAGTAAAAAAGTAAAAAGGCGAAGAAGTGAAAAGGTGAAAACATAAAAATGTAAGAAATTTAAAAAAGTGAAAAAGTAAAAAAAGGAAAATGTATGAAAGTGAAAAAGTGAAAAGTGATTAAGTGAAAAAGTGAAAAATTGAAAAGTGAAAGAGTGAAAAGGTGAAGGAGTGAAAAGTGAAATAGTGAAAAGGCGAAAAGTGAAGAAATGAAAAATGAAAAAGTGATTGAGTGAAACAGTGAAAACTGAAAAACAAAAACCAAAAAAAGTGAAAAAGGAAAAGTGAAAAAGTGAAAACTGAAAATTTAAAAAGTGAAAGAGTAAAAAGGTGAAGAAATGAAAAGAGAATAAGTAAAAAAGTGAAGAACTGAAAAGTGAAAGTATTAAAAAGTGAAAAGTAAAAAGTGAGAAAGTGAAGAACTGAAAAAGCGAAAATATGAAAAAGTGAAAAAGTAAAAAAGTAAAAAGGACAGAAGGAAGAAGTAAAAAGGTGACAAAGGGAAATAGTGAAAAAGGAAAAAAGTGAAAAAGTGAAATAGTGAAAAACTGAAAAAGTAAAAAAGTGAAAAAGTGAGAATTTGAAAAATTAAAAGTGTGAAAAAGTGAAAGAGTAAAAAAGGACAAAGTGAAGAAGTAAATGAGTGAAAAAGTGAATAAAGAAACAGTGAAAGTATTAAAAGTGAAGAAGTGATAAAGTGAAAAAGCCAAAATATGAAAAGGTGACAATATGAAAAAGTGAAAAATGAGTCAGGAAAAAGTGAAAAAGTGAAAAATTGAAAAAGTGATAAAAAGAAAAAGAAAAGAATTGAAAGTGTGAAAATATTAAGAAGTGAAAAAGTAAATGAGTAAAAAGGTGAAGAAGTGAAAAAGTAAAAAAGGGAAAATGTAAGGAAGCAAAAAAGTGCAAAAGTGAAAAGTCAAAAAGTCAAGGAGTCAAAGAAGTCAAAGAGTGAAGAAAGTGGAAAAGAAAAAAAATGAAAAACTTGAAAAAGTGAAAAACTGAAATAATGGGAAAAGTGAAAAAATGAAAAAGTGACAATGTGAAAAGTGAAAAAAGTGAAAGAGTCAAAAATTAAAAAAGTGAAAATGTGAAAGAGTAAATATGTGAAAAAGTGAAAAAATCAATAAGTAAAAAAGTTAAAAAGTGAGAAAGTAAAGAATTGAGAAAGTGAAAATATTAAGAAGTGAAAAAGTAAAATAGGAAAATGTAAGAAAGCAAACAAGTGAAAAAGTGAAAAAGTGAAAACGTGAAAAAGTGAAAAAAGTGAAAAAGTGAAAAAAGTGAAAAGCAGAAGAAGTGAAAAAGTGATAAATTGAAAATGTAGGAAATTTAAAAAGTGGGAAAGTGAAAAAGTGCAAAAGTGAAAAAGTGACAATGTGAAAAAGTGAAAAAGTAAAAAAGTAAAAAGGTCAAGAATTGAAAAAGTAACAAGGTAAAAGAGTGAAAGTGCAAGATAGCAAAAAAGTGAGAAAATGATTAAATGAAAAAGTCCAAATATGAAAACTTGACACAAGACCCGCGATGCTCATAGGGTGGCCGGTTATTACCACCAGCAACCCCAGGAGTACCCTACTGTTCCTCGACAATGCAAAAATGACACTGGACCTATTTCAACAATGAAGTGGGAGTTTCCATGCCCCAGTGACTAACATATGTCAGTTACGCCCATATAGCTCAAATTTTCCACACACCTTTTGGTCTTATATACATGTCATTCCCCAAGTTTGGTCGAAATTGGACCATTGGTCACAAAGTTATTAGCATTCAAAGTTTTGGAACTTTTGTCAGTTTTGAAAATGTGCCCAGTGACGTCACAAAATGTCAAAAGTGCCAAAATTGGTGTTGCAAGTCTCATATAGTCAAAAGCAACTTATCTAGGACATGCAAGCCCACTTCCAACCAATTGCATAGAAATTGGCAACTCTTCGATGAAAACGACAGCGGACGCAGCCACATGTCCCACAAAATTGGCACAAATGACACTGGACCAATTTCAACGGTTCAGTCGCATTACCCATGCCCCAGTCACTAACATATGTGAGTTTGAACCAAATCACGCATCAAGAACCCCTCCAAAACCCTGCGTGAAAATCGCAAAAATTGATGACGTCATAATGACGTCATAATCCCAAATTTCGCTAACGGCACTATCATATTCGAAATCTACGCCCCAAATTACCCCCGTTCCATCACTTTTTGTTCCCCTCAAATAAATTTATCTTGGACCTAATTTTTGAACTTGTGACGTCATTATGACGTCATAAACCCATATATAGAAAGTTGGCACACCCACGGTCGGATGCGCCGTGTGCGAAAGTACCAGAATCCAACTGAAAATCTCGGGGTACCAGCCCTGTGGATCAAATGCACCAAAAAACCAAAAGTGGGCCTAAATTTTGGCACATTTTGGCCCTTCGGGACGTCATTGTGACGTCACAACACCTACGCCACGCCCAAAACCCACCGCGCCCAATAGCCATCCAGGAACCCTACCCACCAACGTTTGCTCCACGAAAATCGGCCACGTCATTGTCCCGCAATTCGTTTTCCGCACTCCTGCAAAGCCGTGACACTTATTTGGACCAAATTTCTGCCCCAACAACGGTGCAGTCCGTTCATTACCACATGCCCGTCACAAAGTGTGCACTAACATTATCATGCCCACTTCCAACCAATTGCATAGAGTTTGAACCACTGGACCAATTTCAACGGTCACGCAATCAGAACCTCTCCAAAAGCCTCTGTGAAAAGTGCCAACATTGATGACGTCATAATGACATCATTATTCCAATTTTTGCAAACAGCACTACCAGATTCGGAATCTACGCCCCAAATTACCCCCGTTCCACCACATTTTGTTCCACTCCAACAAACTTTCGGGGGGCCGAATTACCACATTTGTGATGTCATTATGACGTCATAAACCTATATCTAGCGAGATGCCACACCCATGGTCGGATGCGCCATACTCAAAAGTACCAGAATGCATCTTAAAATCTGGGGTACCAGCCCTAAGAGAAAAAAGCACCACAGAAAACAAAAATGGGCCTAAATTTTGGCCCATTTTCGGACCTTCTTGACGTCACCGTGACGTCACAACACCTTTGCCACGCCCAAAACCCACCGCGCCCAATAGCCGTCACGAAACCCTACCCCACAACGTTTGTTCCACGAAAATCGCCCCAGCCGTTGTCCCGCACTTTTTACCCAAAGTTTTCCCCTATTGAATCCCATACAAAAGTGACGCATTTTTAAAAAAGTGCCACTTTTTCTCAAAAGTGCCAACTCGGATGCAAAAAACCTTGGATTCGTTCACGGCCCCCAACAAATGGTGGGGTACCTGAAATCTGGTGCAGATCCGACGCACCACTTCCGCGCTATAAGCATCCGCAATTTCCTTATTTTTTCGGTAAAGTATAATAGCCTCTCCTAAACAAGACCCTAAGCACAGGGGAGAGGCTATTTTACCCCAAAACCCACGGGTACCCCTGACCCCCACTATAGGGTGGAGTTGATTTGGCTCGAAAAACAAAGAAAATCTGCCCAATTTTGCCTTTGAAAAGTAGTCCTTCATGAGTTTTTCCAAAATTTTAAGGCAAATGTTGTTGTTGTTGCTGTTGCCATTGGTACAGTTGAAGACCGCTCCGCGGTCCTCCGCTCCGCGCTGCTCCGCTTCGCAGTGCTCCGCTCTGCTACGCTCGGTTGCCGCTCGCTGCGCTCGCGTCAACCTCGCAGTTTTTGCCTTCGCAAACACTGGAATTGAATTTTGACCACGCCCTTGTGACGTCACAACCACACCCATATAGCTCAAATTTTCCACACACCTTTTGGTCTTATATACATGCCATTCCCCAAGTTTGGTCGAAATCAGACCATTGGTTGCAAAGTTATTAGCATTCAAAGTTTTGGAACTTTTGTCACTTTTGAAAATGTGCCAATGACGTCACAAAGTGTCAAAAGTGCCAAAAATCGGTGTTGCAAGTCTCATACAGTCAAAAGCAACTTATCTAGGCCATCCAAGCCCACTTCCAACCAATTGCATAGAAATTGGCAACTCTTCGATGAAAACGACAGCGACGCAGCCATGTGTCCCACAAAATTGGCACAAATGACACTGGACCAATTTCAACGGTTCAGTCCGTTTACCCATGCCCCAGTGCCTAACATATGTGAGTTTGAACCAAATCACGCATCCAGAACCCTCCAAAAGCCCCGTGAAAAGTGCCAACATTGATGACGTCATAATGACGTCATAAACCCAAATTTCGCAAACGGCACTACCAGATTCGGAATCTACGCCCCAAATTACCCCCGTTCCACCACTTTTGTTCCACTCCAAAAATTTATCAGGGGCCGAATTACCACATTTCTGACGTCATTATGACGTCATAAACCTATATATAGAAAGTTGGCACACCCATGGTCGGATGCGCCATACTCGAAAGTACCGGAATCCACCTTAAAATCCGGGGTACCAGCCTTGAGGAAAAAAAGCACCACAAAAAACCAAAATAGGCCTAAATTTTGGCCCATTTTTGGACCTACATGACGTCACCGTGACGTCACAACACCTTTGCCACGCCCAAAACCCACCGCGCCCTATAGCCATTACGGAACCCTACCCACCAACGTTTGTTCCACGAAAATCGCCCAGCGGTTGTCCCGCAATTTTACCCAAAGTTTTCCCTATTGAATCCCATACAAAAGTGACGCATTTTTAAAAAAAGTGCCACTTTTTTCAAAAGTGCCAACTCGGATGCAAAAAAAACCCCCGGATTCGTTCACGGCCCCCCAACAAATGGTGGGGTACCTGAAATATGGCGCAGATCCGACGCACCACTTCCGCGCTATAAGCATCCGCAATTTCCTTATTTTTTCCGGTAAAGTATAATAGCCTCTCCTAAACAAGACCCTAAGCACAGGGGAGAGGCTATTTACCTTATACCCCAAAACCAAGGGGGTACCCCTAACCCCCACTATAGGGTGGAGTTGATTTGGCTCGAAAAAACAAAGAAAATCTGCCCCATTTTGCCTTCAAAAAGTAGTTCTTCATGAGTTTTTCCAAAATTTTAAGGCAAATGTTGTTGTTGTTGCTGTTGCCATTGGTACAGTTGAAGACCGCTCCGCGGTCCTCCGCTCCGCGCTGCTCCGCTTCGCAGTGCTCCGCTCCGCTCCGCTTAGTTGCCGCTCGCTACGCTCGCGTCAACTTCGCAGTTTTTTGCCTTCGGCAAACACTGGAATTGAATTTTGACCACGCCCTTCTGACGTCACGACCACGCCCATATAGCTCAAATTTCCCACACACCTTTTGAGTCTCATATACATCCTATTCCCCAAGTTTGGTCGAAATCAGACCATTGGTTGCAAAGTTATTAGCATTCAAAGTTTTGGAACTTTTGTCACTTTTGAAAATGTGCCAATGACGTCACAAAGTGTCAAAAGTGCCAAAAATCGGTGTTGCAAGTCTCATACAGTCAAAAGCAACTTATCTAGGCCATCCAAGCCCACTTCCAACCAATTGCATAGAATTTGGCAACTCTTCAATGAAAACGACAGCGGACGCAGCCATGTGTCCCACAAAATTGGCACAAATGACACTGGACCAATTTCAACGGTGCAGTCCGTTTACCCATGCCCCAGTGCCTAACATATGTGAGTTTGAACCAAATCACGCATCCAGAACCCTCCAAAAGCCCCGTGAAAAGTGCCAACATTGATGACGTCATAATGACGTCATAAACCCAAATTTCGCAAACGGCACTACCAGATTCGGAATCTACGCCCCAAATTACCCCCGTTCCACCACTTTTGTTCCACTCCAATAAAATTTTCAGGGGCCGAATTACCACATTTGTGACGTCATTATGACGTCATAAACCTATATATAGAAAGTTGGCACACCCATGGTCGGATGCGCCATACTCGAAAGTACCGGAATCCAACTTAAAATCCGGGGTACCAGCCTTGAGAAAAAAAGCACCACAAAAACCAAAATGGGCCTAAATTTTGGCCCATTTTTGGCCTTCATGACGTCACCGTGACGTCACAACACCTTTGCCACGCCCAAAACCCACCGCGCCCAATAGCCGTCACGGAACCCTACCCCACAACGTTTGTTCCACGAAAATCGCCCCAGCGGTTGTCCCGCAATTTTACCCAAAGTTTTCCCTATTGAATCCCATACAAAAGTGACGCATTTTTAAAAAAGTGCCACTTTTTTCAAAAGTGCCAACTCGGATGCAAAAACCCCCGAATTCGTTCACGGCCCCCAACAAATGGTGGGGTACCTGAAATCTGGTGCAGATCCGACGCACCACTTCCGCGCTATAAGCATCCGCAATTTCCTTATTTTTTCCGGTAAAGTATAATAGCCTCTCCTAAACAAGACCCTAAGCACAGGGGAGAGGCTATTTACCCCGAAACCCATGGGTACCCTCCTGAGCCCCACACTATAGGGTGAAGTTGATTTGGCTCGAAAAAACAAAGAAAATCTGCCCCAATTTTGCCTTTGAAAAGTAGTCCTTCATGAGTTTTTCCAAAATTTTCAGGCAAATGTTGTTGTTGTTGTTGTTGCCATTGGTTACAGGAAAACACCGCTCCGCGGTGCTCCGCTCCGCTGCTGCTCCGCTCCGCAGTGCTCCGCTCCACTACGCTCGGTTGCCGCTCGCTGCGCTCGCGTCAACCTCGCAGTTTTTGCCTTCGCAAACACTGGAATTGAATTTTGACCACGCCCTTGTGACGTCACAACCACGCCCATATAGCTCAAATTTTCCACACACCTTTTCGGTCTTATATACATGCCATTCCCCAAGTTTGGTCGAAATCAGACCATTGTTCAAAAGTTATTAGCATTCAAAGTTTTGGAACTTTTGTCACTTTTGAAAATGTGCCAATGACGTCACAAAGTGTCAAAAGTGCCAAAAATCGGTGTTGCAAGTCTCATACAGTCAAAAGCAACTTATCTAGGCCATCCAAGCCCACTTCCAACCAATTGCATAGAAATTGGCAACTCTTCGATGAAAACGACAGCGGACGCAGCCACATGTCCCACAAAATTGGCACAAATGACACTGGACAAATTTCAACGATACAATCCCTTTACCCATGCCCCAGTGCCTAACATATCTGAGTTTGAACCACATCACGCATCCAGAACCCTCCAAAAGCCCCGTGAAAAGTGCCAACATTGATGACGTCATAATGACGTCATAAACCCAAAATTCGCAAACGGCACTACCAGATTCGGAATCTACGCCCCAAATTACCCCCGTTCCACCACTTTTGTTCCACTCCGATAAATTTTCAGGGGCCGAATTACCACATTTGTGACGTCATTATGACGTCATAAACCTATATATAGAAAGTTGGCACACCCATGGTCGGATGCGCCATACTCGAAAGTACCGGAATCCACCTTAAAATCCGGGGTACCAGCCTTGAGAAAAAAGCACCACAAAAACCAAAATGGGCCTAAATTTTGGCCCATTTTTGGACCTTCATGACGTCACCGTGACGTCACAACACCTTTGCCACGCCCAAAACCCACCGCGCCCAATAGCCGTCACGGAACCCTACCCCACAACGTTTGTTCCACGAAAATCGCCCCAGCGGTTGTCCCGCAATTTTTACCCAAAGTTTTCCCCTATTGAATCCCATACAAAAGTGACGCATTTTTAAAAAAAGTGCCACTTTTTTCAAAAGTGCCAACTCGGATGCAAAAAACCCCTTGGATTCGTTCACGGCCCCCAACAAATGGTGGGGTACCTGAAATCTGGTGCAGATCCGACGCACCACCTCCGCGCTATAAGCATCCGCAATTTCCTTATTTTTTCGGTAAAGTATAATAGCCTCTCCTAAACAAGACCCTAAGCACAGGGGAGAGGCTATTTTATTCCCCAAAACCCAAGGGGTACCCTCCTGAGCCCCACTATAGGGTGGAGTTGATTTGGCTCGAAAAAACAAAGAAAATCTGCCCCAATTTTGCCTTTGAAAAGTAGTCCTTCATGAGTTTTTCCAAAATTTTCAGGCAAATGTTGTTGTTGTTGTTGTTGCCATTGTTACAGGAAAACACCGCTCCGCGGTGCTCCGCTCCGCTGCTCCGCTCCGCAGTGCTCCGCTCTGCTACGCTCGGTTGCCGCTCGCTGCGCTCCCGTCAACCTCGCAGTTTTTTGCCTTCGGCAAACACTGGAATTGAATTTTGACCACGCCCTTGTGACGTCACAACCACACCCATATATCTCAAATTTTCCACACACCTTTTGGTCTTATATACATGCCATTCCCCAAGTTTGGTCGAAATCAGACCATTGGTTCAAAGTTATTAGCATTCAAAGTTTTGGAACTTTTGTCACTTTTGAAAATGTGCCAATGACGTCACAAAGTGTCAAAAATGCCAAAAATCGGTGTTGCCCGTCTCATATAGTTAAAAGCAACTTATCTATGACATGCAAGCCCTCTTCCAACAAATTGCATAGAAATTGACAACTCGCCGATGAAAACGACAGCCGACGCAGCCATGTGTCCCACAAAATTGGCACAAATGACACTGGACCAATTTCAACGGTGCAGTCCGTTTACCCATGCCCCAGTGCCTAACATATTTGAGTTTGAACCACATCACGCATCCAGAACCCCTCCAAAATCCCCCGTGAAAAGTGCCAACATTGATGACGTCATAATGACGTCATAACCCCAAAATTCGCAAACGGCATTACCAGATTCGGAATCTACGCCCCAAATTACCCCCGTTCCACCACTTTTTGTTCCACTCCGATAAACTTTCAGGGGGCCGAATTACCACATTTGTGACGTCATTATGACGTCATAAACCTATATATAGAAAGTTGGCACACCCACGGTCGGATGCGCCATACTCGAAAGTACCGGAATCCACCTTAAAATCCGGGGTACCAGCCTTGAGAAAAAAAAGCACCACAAAAAACCAAAATGGGCCTAAATTTTGGCCCATTTTTGGACCTACATGACGTCACCGTGACGTCACAACACCTTTGCCACGCCCAAAACCCACCGCGCCCAATAGCCGTCACGGAACCCTACCCCACAACGTTTGTTCCACGAAAATCGCCCCAGCGGTTGTCCCGCAATTTTACCCAAAGTTTTCCCTATTGAATCCCATACAAAAGTGACGCATTTTTAAAAAAGTGCCACTTTTCTCAAAAGTGCCAACTCGGATGCAAAAAAACCCCTTGATTCGTTCACGGCCCCCAACAAATGGTGGGGTACCTGAAATCTGGTGCAGATCCGACGCACCACTTCCGCGCTAAAAGCATCCGCAATTTCCTTATTTTTTCCGGTAAAGTATAATAGCCTCTCCTAAACAAGACCCTAAGCACAGGGGAGAGGCTATTTAACCCCGGCCCAGCGGGTACCCCTCCTGAGCCCCACACTATTGGGTGAAGTTGATTTGGTTTGAAAAAACAAAGAAAATCTGCCCCAATTTTGCCTTTGAAAAGTAGTCCTTCATGAGTTTTTCCAAAATTTTCAGGCAAATGTTGTTGTTGTTGTTGTTGTTGCCATTGTTACAGTAAAACACCGCTCCGCGGCGCTCCGCTCCGCGCTGCTCCGCTCCGCAGTGCTCCGCTCCGCTACGCTCGGTTGCCACTCGCTGCGCTCGCGTCAACCTCGCAGTTTTTTGCCTTCGGCAAACACTGGAATTGAATTTTGACCACGCCCTTGTGACGTCACAACCACGCCCATATAGCTCAAATTTTCCACACACCTTTTCGTCTTATATACATACCATTCCCCAAGTTTGGTCGAAATCGGACTATTTGTTGCAAAGTTATTAGCATTAAAAGTTTTGGAACTTTTGCCACTTTGGAAAATGTGCCAATGACGTCACAAAGTGCCAAAAATGCCAAAAATCGGTATTGCAAGTCTCATACAGTCAAAAGCAACTTATCTAGGCCACCCAAGCCCACTTCCAACCAATTGCACAGAATTTGGCAACTCTTCAATGAAAACGACAGCGAACGCAGCCATGTGTCCCACAAAATTGGCACAAATGGCACTGTACCGAATTCAACGGTGCAGTCCGTTTACCCATGCCCCAGTGCCTAACATATCTGAGTTTGAACCACATCACGCATCCAGAACCCTCCAAAAGCCGCCGTGAAAAGTGCCAACATTGATGACGTCATAATGACGTCATAAACCCAAAATTCGCAAACGGCACTACCAGATTCGGAATCTACGCCCCAAATTACCCCCGTTCCACCACTTTTTGTTCCACTCCGATAAAATTTCAGGGGGCCGAATTACCACATTTGTGACGTCATTATGACGTCATAAACCTATATATAGAAAGTTGGCACAACCATGGTCGGATGCGCCATACTCGAAAGTACCGGAATCCAACTTAAAATCCGGGGTACCAGCCTTGAGAAAAAAAAGCACCACAAAAAACCAAAATGGGCCTAAATTTTGGCCCATTTTTGGACCTACATGACGTCACCGTGACGTCACAACACCTTTGCCACGCCCAAAACCCACCGTGCCCAATAGCCGTCACGGAAGCCTACCCCACAACGTTTGTTCCACGAAAATCGCCCCAGCGGTTGTCCCGCACTTTTACCCAAAGTTTTCCCTATTGAATCCCATACAAAAGTGACGCATTTTAAAAAAGTGCCACTTTTTCTCAAAAGTGCCAACTCGGATGCAAAAAACCCCTTGCACGTTCACGGCCCCCAACAAATGGTGGGGTACCTGAAATCTGGTGCAGATCCGACGCACCACCTCCGCACCAAAAGCATCCGCAATTTGCTTATTTTTTCCCGGTAAAGTATAATAGCCTCTCCTAAACAAGACCCTAAGCACAGGGGGGAGAGGCTATTTAATTCCGGTCGCCAAGCGGGGTACCCCTATTGAGCCCCCACTGTAGGGTGAAGTTGATTTGGCTCGAAAAAACAAAGGAAATCTGCCCCATTTTGCCTTTTAAAAGTAGTCCTTCATGAGTTTTTCCAACATTATCAGGCAAATGTTGTTGTTGTTGTTGTTGCCATGGTTACAGGAAAACACTGCTTCGCGGTGCTCCGCTCCGCGCTGCACCGCTCCGCAGTGCTCCGCTCTGCTACGCTCGGTTGCCGCTCGCTGCGCTCGCGTCAACCTCGCAGTTTTTGCCTTCGCAAACACTGGAATTGAATTTTGACCACGCCCTTGTGACGTCACAACCACGCCCATATAGCTCAAATTTTCCACACACCTTTTGGTCTTATATACATGCCATTCCCCAAGTTTGGTCGAAATCAGACCATTAGTTCAAAAGTTATGAGCATTCAAAGTTTTGGAACTTTTGTCACTTTTGAAAATGTGCCAGTGACGTCACAAAGTGTCAAAAGTGCCAAAAATCGGTGTTGCAAGTCTCATACAGTCAAAAGCAACTTATCTAGGCCATCCAAGCCCACTTCCAACCAATTGCATAGAAATTGGCAACTCTTCGATGAAAACGACAGCGGACGCAGCCATGTGTCCCACAAAATTGGCACAAATGACACTGGACAAATTTCAACGATACAATCCCTTTACCCATGCCCCAGTGCCTAACATATCTGAGTTTCAACCACATCACGTATCTAGAACCCCTCCAAAATCCCCCGTGAAAAGTGCCAACATTGATGACGTCATAATGACGTCATAAACCCAAAATTCGCAAACGGCACTACCAGATTCGGAATCTACGCCCCAAATTACCCCCGCTCCACTACTTTTCGTTCCACTCGAAAAAACTTTCAGGTGGCCCAATTACCACATTTGTGACGTCATTATGACGTCATAAACCTATATATAGAAAGTTGGCACAACCATGGTCGGATGCGCCATACTCGAAAGTACCGGAATCCACCTTAAAATCCGGGGTACCAGCCTTGAGAAAAAAAAGCACCACAAAAAACCAAAATGGGCCTAAATTTTGGCCCATTTTTGCACCTTCATGACGTCACCGTGACGTCACAACACCTTTGCCACGCCCAAAACCCACCGCGCCCAATAGCCGTCACGAAACCCTACCCCACAACGTTTGTTCCGCGAAAATCGCCTCAGCCGTTGTCTCGCACTTTTTACCCAAAGTTTTCCCCTATTGAATCCCATACAAAAGTGACGCATTTTTAAAAAAAGTGCCACTTTTTTCAAAAGTGCCAACTCGGATGCAAAAAAAACCCCCGGATTCGTTCACGGCCCCCCAACAAATGGTGGGGTACCTGAAATCTGGTGCAGATCCGACGCACCACTTCCGCGCTATAAGCATCCGCAATTTCCTTATTTTTTCCCGGTAAAGTATAATAGCCTCTCCTAAACAAGACCCTAAGCACAGGGGGGAGAGGCTATTTAATTCCGGTGGCCAAGCGGGGTACCCTTACTATTGAGCCCCCACTGTAGGGTGAAGTTGATTTGGCTCGAAAAAACAAAGGAAATCTGCCCCATTTTGCCTTTTAAAAGTAGTCCTTCATGAGTTTTTCCAACATTATCAGGCAAATGTTGTTGTTGTTGTTGTTGCCATGGTTACAGGAAAACACTGCTCCGCGGCGCTCCGCTCCGCGCTGCTCCGCTCCGCAGTGCTCCGCTCTACGCTCGGTTGCCGCTCGCTGCGCTCGCGTCAACCTCGCAGTTTTTGCCTTCGCAAACACTGGAATTGAATTTTGACCACGCCCTTGTGACGTCACAACCACGCCCATATAGCTCAAATTTTCCACACACCTTTTGGTCTTATATACATGCCATTCCCCAAGTTTGGTCGAAATCAGACCATTAGTTGCAAAGTTATTAGCATTCAAAGTTTTGGAACTTTTGTCACTTTTGAAAATGTGCCAATGACGTCACAAAGTGTCAAAAGTGCCAAAAATCGGTGTTGCAAGTCTCATACAGTCAAAAGCAACTTATCTAGGCCATCCAAGCCCACTTCCAACCAATTGCATAGAAATTGGCAACTCTTCGATGAAAACGACAGCGGACGCAGCCATGTGTCCCACAAAATTGGCACAAATGACACTGGACCAATTTCAACGGTGCAGTCCGTTTACCCATGCCCCAGTGCCTAACATATCTGAGTTTGAACCACATCACGCATCCAGAACCCTCCAAAAGCCCCGTGAAAAGTGCCAACATTGATGACGTCATAATGACGTCATAAACCCAAAATTCGCAAACGGCACTACCAGATTCGGAATCTACGCCCCAAATTACCCCCGTTCCACCACTTTTTGTTCCACTCCGATAAAATTTCAGGGGGCCGAATTACCACATTTGTGACGTCATTATGACGTCATAAACCTATATATAGAAAGTTGGCACACCCATGGTCGGATGCGCCATACTCGAAAGTACCGGAATCCACCTTAAAATCCGGGGTACCAGCCTTGAGAAAAAAAGCACCACAAAAACCAAAATGGGCCTAAATTTTGGCCCATTTTGGACCTTCATGACGTCACCGTGACGTCACAACACCTTTGCCACGCCCAAAACCCACCGCGCCCAATAGCCGTCACGGAACCCTACCCCACAACGTTTGTTCCACGAAAATCGCCCCAGCGGTTGTCCCGCACTTTTACCCAAAGTTTTCCCTATTGAATCCCATACAAAAGTGACGCATTTTTAAAAAAGTGCCACTTTTTCAAAAGTGCCAACTCGGATGCAAAAAACCCCGGATTCGTTCACGGCCCCCAACAAATGGTGGGGTACCTGAAATCTGGTGCAGATCCGACGCACCACTTCCGCGCTATAAGCATCCGCAATTTCCTTATTTTTTCCCGGTAAAGTATAATAGCCTCTCCTAAACAAGACCCTAAGCACAGGGGGGAGAGGCTATTTAATTCCGGTGGCCAAGCGGGGTACCCTTACTATTGAGCCCCCACTGTAGGGTGAAGTTGATTTGGCTCGAAAAAAAAAGAAAATCTGCCCCAATTTTGCCTTTGAAAAGTAGTCCTTCATGAGTTTTTCCAAAATTTTCAGGCAAATGTTGTTGTTGTTGTTGTTGCCATTGTTACAGGAAAACACCGCTCCGCGGCGCTCCGCTCCGCGCTGCTGCTCCGCTCCGCAGTGCTCCGCTCGCTACTACGGTTGCCGCTCGCTGCTGCTCGCGTCAACCTCGCAGCAGTTTTTGCCTTCGCAAACACTGGAATTGAATTTTGACCACGCCCTTGTGACGTCACAACCACGCCCATATAGCCCAAATTTTCCACACACCTTTTCGGTCTTATAGACATACCATTCCCCAAGTTTGGTCGAAATCAGACCATTGTTCACAAAGTTATTAGCATTCAAAGTTTTGGAACTTTTGTCACTTTTGAAAATGTGCCAATGACGTCACAAAGTGTCAAAAGTGCCAAAAATCGGTGTTGCAAGTCTCATACAGTCAAAAGCAACTTATCTAGGCCATCCAAGCCCACTTCCAACCAATTGCACAGAATTTGGCAACTCTTCGATGAAAACGACAGCGGACGCAGCCATGTGTCCCACAAAATTGGCACAAATGACACTGGACCAATTTCAACGGTGCAGTCCGTTTACCCATGCCCCAGTGCCTAACATATCTGAGTTTGAACCACATCACGCATCCAGAACCCTCCAAAAGCCCCGTGAAAAGTGCCAACATTGATGACGTCATAATGACGTCATAAACCCAAAATTCGCAAACGGCACTACCAGATTCGGAATCTACGCCCCAAATTACCCCCGTTCCACCACTTTTGTTCCACTCCGATAAAACTTTCAGGGGCCGAATTACCACATTTGTGACGTCATTATGACGTCATAAACCTATATATAGAAAGTTGGCACACCCACGGTCGGATGCGCCATACTCGAAAGTACCGGAATCCACCTTAAAATCCGGGGTACCAGCCTTGAGAAAAAAAAGCACCACAAAAAACCAAAATGGGCCTAAATTTTGGCCCATTTTTGACCTTCATGACGTCACCGTGACGTCACAACACCTTTGCCACGCCCAAAACCCACCGCGCCAAATAGCCGTCACGGAACCCTACCCTACAACGTTTGTTCCACGAAAATCGCCCCAGCCGTTGTCCCGCACTTTTTACCCAAAGTTTTCCCCTATTGAATCCCATACAAAAGTGACGCATTTTTAAATAAAGTGCCACTTTTTTCAAAAGTGCCAACTCGGATGCAAAAAAAACCCCCGGATTCGTTCACGGCCCCCCAACAAATGGTGGGGTACCTGAAATCTGGTGCAGATCCGACGCACCACCTCCGCGCTAAAGCATCCGCAATTTCCTTATTTTTTCCGGTAAAGTATAATAGCCTCTCCTAAACAAGACCCTAAGCACAGGGGAGAGGCTATTTAACCCCGTGGCCAAGCGGGTACCCCTCCTGAGCCCCACACTATAGGGTGAAGTTGATTTGGCTCGAAAAAAAAAGAAAATCTGCCCCAATTTTGCCTTTGAAAAGTAGTCCTTCATGAGTTTTTCCAAAATTTTCAGGCAAATGTTGTTGTTGTTGTTGTTGCCATTGTTACAGGAAAACACCGCTCCGCGGCGCTCCGCTCCGCGCTGCTCCGCTCCGCAGTGCTCCGCTCTGCTACGCTCGGTTGCCGCTCGCTGCGCTCGCGTCAACCTCGCAGTTTTTGCCTTCGCAAACACTGGAATTGAATTTTGACCACGCCCTTGTGACGTCACAACCACACCCATATAGCTCAAATTTTCCACACACCTTTTGGTCTTATATACATACCATTCCCCAAGTTTGGTCGAAATCAGACCATTGGTTGCAAAGTTATTAGCATTCAAAGTTTTGGAACTTTTGTCACTTTTGAAAATGTGCCAATGACGTCACAAAGTGTCAAAAGTGCCAAAAATCGGTGTTGCAAGTCTCATACAGTCAAAAGCAACTTATCTAGGCCATCCAAGCCCACTTCCAACCAATTGCATAGAAATTGGCAACTCTTCGATGAAAACGACAGCGGACGCAGCCATGTGTCCCACAAAATTGGCACAAATGACACTGGACCAATTTCAACGGTGCAGTCCGTTTACCCATGCCCCAGTGCCTAACATATCTGAGTTTGAACCACATCACGCATCCAGAACCCTCCAAAAGCCCCGTGAAAAGTGCCAACATTGATGACGTCATAATGACGTCATAAACCCAAAATTCGCAAACGGCACTACCAGATTCGGAATCTACGCCCCAAATTACCCCCGTTCCACCACTTTTCGTTCCACTCCAATAAACTTTCAGGGGCCGAATTACCACATTTGTGACGTCATTATGACGTCATAAACCTATATATAGAAAGTTGGCACACCCATGGTCGGATGCGCCATACTCGAAAGTACCGGAATCCACCTTAAAATCCGGGGTACCAGCCTTGAGAAAAAAAGCACCACAAAAACCAAAATGGGCCTAAATTTTGGCCCATTTTTGCACTTCATGACGTCACCGTGACGTCACAACACCTTTGCCACGCCCAAAACCCACCGCGCCCAATAGCCGTCACGGAACCCTACCCCCAACGTTTGTTCCACGAAAATCGCCCCAGCGGTTGTCCCGCAATTTTTACCCAAAGTTTTCCCTATTGAATCCCATACAAAAGTGACGCATTTTTAAAAAAGTGCCACTTTTCTCAAAAGTGCCAACTCGGATGCAAAAAAAACCCCCGGATTCGTTCACGGCCCCCAACAAATGGTGGGGTACCTGAAATCTGGTGCAGATCCGACGCACCACCTCCGCGCTATAAGCATCCGCAATTTCCTTATTTTTTCCCGGTAAAGTATAATAGCCTCTCCTAAACAAGACCCTAAGCACAGGGGAGAGGCTATTTAACCCCAAACGCCAAGGGGTACCCCTCCTGAGCCCCACACTATAGGGTGAAGTTGATTTGGCTCGAAAAAACAAAGAAAATCTGCCCAATTTTGCCTTTGAAAAGTAGTCCTTCATGAGTTTTTCCAAAATTTTCAGGCAAATGTTGTTGTTGTTGTTGTTGCCATTGTTACAGGAAAACACCGCTCCGCGGCGCTCCGCTCCGCGCTGCTCCGCTCCGCAGTGCTCCGCTCGCTACGCTCGGTTGCCGCTCGCTGCGCTCGCGTCAACCTCGCAGTTTTTGCCTTCGCAAACACTGGAATTGAATTTTGACCACGCCCTTGTGACGTCACAACCACACCCATATAGCTCAAATTTTCCACACACCTTTTGGTCTCATATACATACCATTCCCCAAGTTTGGTCGAAATCAGACCATTGTTGCAAAGTTATTAGCATTCAAAGTTTTGGAACTTTTGTCACTTTTGAAAATGTGCCAATGACGTCACAAAGTGTCAAAAGTGCCAAAAATCGGTGTTGCAAGTCTCATACAGTCAAAGGCAACTTATCCAGGCGATCCAAGCCCTCTTCCAACCAATTGCATAGAAATTAGCAACTCTTCGATGGAAACGACAGCGGGCGCAGCCACATGTCCCACAAAATTGGCACAAATGACACTGGACAAATTTCAACGATACAATCCCTTTACCCATGCCCCAGTGCCTAACATATCTGAGTTTGAACCACATCACGCATCCAGAACCCCTCCAAAAGCCCCAGTGAAAAGTGCCAACATTGATGACGTCATAATGACGTCATAAACCCAAAATTCGCAAACGGCACTACCAGATTCGGAATCTACGCCCCAAATTACCCCCGTTCCACTACTTTTCGTTCCACTCCAAAAAACTTTCAGGGGGCCAAATTACCACATTTGTGACGTCATTATGACGTCATAAACCTATATATAGAAAGTTGGCACACCCATGGTCGGATGCGCCATACTCGAAAGTACCGGAATCCACCTTAAAATCCGGGGTACCAGCCCCCAGAAAAAAAAGCACCACAAAAAACCAAAATGGGCCTAAATTTTGGCCCATTTTTGGCCTTCATGACGTCACCGTGACGTCACAACACCTTTGCCACGCCCAAAACCCACCGCGCCCAATAGCCGTCACGGAACCCTACCCCCAACGTTTGTTCCACGAAAATCGCCCCAGCGGTTGTCCCGCACTTTTTACCCAAAGTTTTCCCTATTGAATCCCATACAAAAGTGACGCATTTTTAAAAAAGTGCCACTTTTCTCAAAAGTGCCAACTCGGATGCAAAAAACCCCGGATTCGTTCACGGCCCCCAACAAATGGTGGGGTACCTGAAATCTGGTGCAGATCCGACGCACCACTTCCGCGCTATAAGCATCCGCAATTTCCTTATTTTTTCCCGGTAAAGTATAATAGCCTCTCCTAAACAAGACCCTAAGCACAGGGGAGAGGCTATTTAACCCCGACGTTAAAGGGGTACCCCCCAAGCCCCACACTATAGGGTGAAGTTGATTTGGCTCGAAAAAACAAAGAAAATCTGCCCCAATTTTGCCTTTGAAAAGTAGTCCTTCATGAGTTTTTCCAAAATTTTCAGGCAAATGTTGTTGTTGTTGTTGTTGCCATTGTTACAGGAAAACACCGCTCCGCGGCGCTCCGCTCCGCGCTGCTCCGCTCCGCAGTGCTCCGCTCTGCTACGCTCGGTTGCCGCTCGCTGCGCTCGCGTCAACCTCGCAGTTTTTGCCTTCGCAAACACTGGAATTGAATTTTGACCACGCCCTTGTGACGTCACAACCACGCCCATATTAGCCCAAATTTTCCACACACCTTTTCGGTCTTATATACATACCATTCCCCAAGTTTGGTCGAAATCAGACCATTTGTTGCAAAGTTATTAGCATTCAAAGTTTTGGAACTTTTGCCACTTTGGAAAATGTGCCAATGACGTCACAAAGTGCCAAAAATGCCAAAAATCGGTATTGCAAGTCTCATACAGTCAAAAGCAACTTATCTAGGCCACCCAAGCCCACTTCCAACCAATTGCACAGAAATTGGCAACTCTTCGATGAAAACGACAGCGGACGCAGCCATGTGTCCCACAAAATTGGCACAAATGACACTGGACCAATTTCAACGGTGCAGTCCGTTTACCCATGCCCCAGTGCCTAACATATCTGAGTTTGAACCACATCACGCATCCAGAACCCTCCAAAAGCCCCGTGAAAAGTGCCAACATTGATGACGTCATAATGACGTCATAAACCCGAAATTCGCAAACGGCACTACCAGATTCGGAATCTACGCCCCAAATTACCCCCGTTCCACCACTTTTTGTTCCACTCCGATAAAATTTCAGGGGGCCGAATTACCACATTTGTGACGTCATTATGACGTCATAAACCTATATATAGAAAGTTGGCACACCCATGGTCAGATGCGCCATACTCGAAAGTACCCGAATCCAACTTAAAATCCGGGGTACCAGCCTTGAGAAAAAAAAGCACCACAAAAAACCAAAATGGGCCTAAATTTTGGCCCATTTTTGGACCTACATGACGTCACCGTGACGTCACAACACCTTTGCCACGCCCAAAACCAACCGCGCCCAATAGCCGTTACGAAACCCTACCCCACAACGTTTGTTCCACGAAAATCGCCCCAGCCGTTGTCCCGCACTTTTTACCCAAAGTTTTCCCCTATTGAATCCCATACAAAAGTGACGCATTTTTAAAAAAGTGCCACTTTTCTCAAAAGTGCCAATTCGGATGCAAAAAAAACCCCCGGATTCGTTCACGTCCCCCCAACAAATGGTGGGGTACCTGAAATCTGGCGCAGATCCGACGCACCACTTCCGCGCTATAAGCATCCGCAATTTCCTTATTTTTTCCCGGTAAAGTATAATAGCCTCTCCTAAACAAGACCCTAAGCACAGGGGAGAGGCTATTTACCCCTGGAACAAGCGGGTACCCCTCTGAGCCCCACTATAGGGTGAAGTTGATTTGGCTCGAAAAAAAAAAGAAAATCTGCCCCAATTTTGCCTTTGAAAAGTAGTCCTTCATGAGTTTTTCCAAAATTTTCAGGCAAATGTTGTTGTTGTTGTTGTTGCCATTGTTACAGGAAAACACCGCTCCGCGGCGCTCCGCTCCGCGCTGCTCCGCTCCGCAGTGCTCCGCTCTGCTACGCTCGGTTGCCGCTCGCTGCGCTCGCGTCAACCTCGCAGTTTTTGCCTTCGCAAACACTGGAATTGAATTTTGACCACGCCCTTGTGACGTCACAACCACGCCCATATAGCCCAAATTTTCCACACACCTTTTGGTCTTATAGACATACCATTCCCCAAGTTTGGTCGAAATCAGACCATTAGTTGCAAAGTTATTAGCATTCAAAGTTTTGGAACTTTTGTCACTTTTGAAAATGTGCCAATGACGTCACAAAGTGTCAAAAGTGCCAAAAATCGGTGTTGCAAGTCTCATACAGTCAAAAGCAACTTATCTAGGCCATCCAAGCCCACTTCCAACCAATTGCATAGAAATTGGCAACTCTTCGATGAAAACGACAGCGGACGCAGCCATGTGTCCCACAAAATTGGCACAAATGACACTGGACCAATTTCAACGGTGCAGTCCGTTTACCCATGCCCCAGTGCCTAACATATCTGAGTTTGAACCACATCACGCATCCAGAACCCTCCAAAAGCCCCGTGAAAAGTGCCAACATTGATGACGTCATAATGACGTCATAAACCCAAAATTCGCAAACGGCACTACCAGATTCGGAATCTACGCCCCAAATTACCCCCGTTCCACCACTTTTGTTCCACTCCGATAAAATTTCAGGGGGCCGAATTACCACATTTGTGACGTCATTATGACGTCATAAACCTATATATAGAAAGTTGGCACAACCATGGTCGGATGCGCCATACTCGAAAGTACCGGAATCCAACTTAAAATCCGGGGTACCAGCCTTGAGAAAAAAAAGCACCACAAAAAACCAAAATGGGCCTAAATTTTGGCCCATTTTTGCACGTTCATGACGTCACCGTGACGTCACAACACCTTTGCCACGCCCAAAACCCACCGCGCCAAATAGCCGTCACGGAACCCTACCCTACAACGTTTGTTCCACGAAAATCGCCCCAGCCGTTGTCCCGCACTTTTTACCCAAAGTTTTCCCCTATTGAATCCCATACAAAAGTGACGCATTTTTAAATAAAGTGCCACTTTTTTCAAAAGTGCCAACTCGGATGCAAAAAAAACCCCCGGATTCGTTCACGGCCCCCCAACAAATGGTGGGGTACCTGAAATCTGGTGCAGATCCGACGCACCACTTCCGCGCTATAAGCATCCGCAATTTCCTTATTTTTTCCCGGTAAAGTATAATAGCCTCTCCTAAACAAGACCCTAAGCACAGGGGAGAGGCTATTTAACCCCGTGGCCAAGCGGGTACCCCTACTGAGCCCCACACTATAGGGTGAAGTTGATTTGGCTCGAAAAAAAAAAGAAAATCTGCCCCAATTTTGCCTTTGAAAAGTAGTCCTTCATGAGTTTTTCCAAAATTTTCAGGCAAATGTTGTTGTTGTTGTTGTTGCCATTGTTACAGGAAAACACCGCTCCGCGGCGCTCCGCTCCGCGCTGCTCCGCTCCGCAGTGCTCCGCTCTGCTACGCTCGGTTGCCGCTCGCTGCGCTCGCGTCAACCTCGCAGTTTTTGCCTTCGCAAACACTGGAATTGAATTTTGACCACGCCCTTGTGACGTCACAACCACGCCCATATAGCCCAAATTTTCCACACACCTTTTGGTCTTATAGACATACCATTCCCCAAGTTTGGTCGAAATCAGACCATTAGTTGCAAAGTTATTAGCATTCAAAGTTTTGGAACTTTTGTCACTTTTGAAAATGTGCCAATGACGTCACAAAGTGTCAAAAATGCCAAAAATCGGTGTTGCAAGTCTCATACAGTCAAAAGCAACTTATCTAGGCCACCCAAGCCCACTTCCAACCAATTGCACAGAATTTGGCAACTCTTCAATGAAAACGACAGCGGACGCAGCCATGTGTCCCACAAAATTGGCACAAATGACACTGGACCAATTTCAACGGTGCAGTCCGTTTACCCATGCCCCAGTGCCTAACATATCTGAGTTTGAACCACATCACGCATCCAGAACCCTCCAAAAGCCCCGTGAAAAGTGCCAACATTGATGACGTCATAATGACGTCATAAACCCAAAATTCGCAAACGGCACTACCAGATTCGGAATCTACGCCCCAAATTACCCCCGTTCCACCACTTTTGTTCCACTCCGATAAAATTTCAGGGGGCCGAATTACCACATTTGTGACGTCATTATGACGTCATAAACCTATATATAGAAAGTTGGCACACCCATGGTCGGATGCGCCATACTCGAAAGTACCGGAATCCACCTTAAAATCCGGGGTACCAGCCTTGAGAAAAAAAGCACCATAAAAAACCAAAATGGGCCTTAATTTTGGCCAATTTTCGGACCTACATGACGTCACCGTGACGTCACAACACCTTTGCCACGCCCAAAACCCACCTCACCCAATAGCCGTGTAGGAACCCTACCCAACAACGTTTGTTCCACGATAATCGCACACGCGGTTGTCCCACACTCTTGAACCAAAGTTTTCCCTATTGAATCCCATACAAAAGTGACGCATTTTTAAAAAAGTGCCACTTTTTCAAAAGTGCCAACTCGGATGCAAAAAACCCCGGATTCGTTCACGGCCCCCAACAAATGGTGGGGTACCTGAAATCTGGTGCAGATCCGACGCACCACTTCCGCGCTATAAGCATCCGCAATTTCCTTATTTTTTCCCGGTAAAGTATAATAGCCTCTCCTAAACAAGACCCTAAGCACAGGGGAGAGGCTATTTAACCCCAAAACCAAGCGGGTACCCCTACTGAGCCCCACACTATAGGGTGAAGTTGATTTGGCTCGAAAAAAAAAAGAAAATCTGCCCCATTTTGCCTTTTAAAAGTAGTCCTTCATGAGTTTTTCCAACATTATCAGGCAAATGTTGTTGTTGTTGTTGTTGCCATTGTTACAGGAAAACACCGCTCCGCGGCGCTCCGCTCCGCGCTGCTCCGCTCCGCAGCTCCGCTCCGCTCGCTACGCTCGGTTGCCGCTCGCTGCGCTCGCGTCAACCTCGCAGTTTTTGCCTTCGCAAACACTGGAATTGAATTTTGACCACGCCCTTGTGACGTCACAACCACGCCCATATAGCCCAAATTTTCCACACACCTTTTCGGTCTTATAGACATACCATTCCCCAAGTTTGGTCGAAATCAGACCATTGTTCAAAAGTTATTAGCATTCAAAGTTTTGGAACTTTTGTCACTTTTGAAAATGTGCCAATGACGTCACAAAGTGTCAAAAGTGCCAAAAATCGGTGTTGCAAGTCTCATACAGTCAAAAGCAACTTATCTAGGCCATCCAAGCCCACTTCCAACCAATTGCATAGAAATTGGCAACTCTTCGATGAAAACGACAGCGGACGCAGCCATGTGTCCCACAAAATTGGCACAAATGACACTGGACCAATTTCAACGGTGCAGTCCGTTTACCCATGCCCCAGTGCCTAACATATCTGAGTTTGAACCACATCACGCATCCAGAACCCTCCAAAAGCCCCGTGAAAAGTGCCAACATTGATGACGTCATAATGACGTCATAAACCCAAAATTCGCAAACGGCACTACCAGATTCGGAATCTACGCCCCAAATTACCCCGTTCCACCACTTTTGTTCCACTCCGATAAACTTTCAGGGGCCGAATTACCACATTTGTGACGTCATTATGACGTCATAAACCTATATATAGAAAGTTGGCACACCCATGGTCGGATGCGCCATACTCGAAAGTACCGGAATCCACCTTAAAATCCGGGGTACCAGCCTTGAGAAAAAAAAGCACCACAAAAAACCAAAATGGGCCTAAATTTTGGCCCATTTTTGCACCTTCATGACGTCACCGTGACGTCACAACACCTTTGCCACGCCCAAAACCCACCGCGCCCAATAGCCGTCACGGAACCCTACCCCACAACGTTTGTTCCACGAAAATCGCCCCAGCGGTTGTCCCGCACTTTTACCCAAAGTTTTCCCTATTGAATCCCATACAAAAGTGACGCATTTTTAAAAAAGTGCCACTTTTTCTCAAAAGTGCCAACTCGGATGCAAAAAACCCCGGATTCGTTCACGGCCCCCAACAAATGGTGGGGTACCTGAAATCTGGTGCAGATCCGACGCACCACTTCCGCGCTATAAGCATCCGCAATTTCCTTATTTTTTCCGGTAAAGTATAATAGCCTCTCCTAAACAAGACCCTAAGCACAGGGGAGAGGCTATTTAATTCCCTGGCCAAGCCCATGGGGTACCCCCCTGAGCCCCACACTATAGGGTGAAGTTGATTTGGCTCGAAAAAACAAAGAAAATCTGCCCCAATTTTGCCTTTGAAAAGTAGTCCTTCATGAGTTTTTCCAAAATTTTCAGGCAAATGTTGTTGTTGTTGTTGTTGCCATTGTTACAGGAAAACACCGCTCCGCGGCGCTCCGCTCCGCGCTGCTCCGCTCCGCAGTGCTCCGCTCTGCTACGCTCGGTTGCCGCTCGCTGCGCTCGCGTCAACCTCGCAGTTTTTGCCTTCGCAAACACTGGAATTGAATTTTGACCACGCCCTTGTGACGTCACAACCACGCCCATATAGCTCAAATTTTCCACACACCTTTTGGTCTCATATACATACCATTCCCCAAGTTTGGTCGAAATCAGACCATTGGTTGCAAAGTTATTAGCATTCAAAGTTTTGGAACTTTTGTCACTTTTGAAAATGTGCCAATGACGTCACAAAGTGTCAAAAGTGCCAAAAATCGGTGTTGCAAGTCTCATACAGTCAAAAGCAACTTATCTAGGCCATCCAAGCCCACTTCCAACCAATTGCATAGAAATTGGCAACTCTTCGATGAAAACGACAGCGGACGCAGCCATGTGTCCCACAAAATTGGCACAAATGACACTGGACCAATTTCAACGGTGCAGTCCGTTTACCCATGCCCCAGTGCCTAACATATCTGAGTTTGAACCACATCACGCATCCAGAACCCTCCAAAAGCCCCGTGAAAAGTGCCAACATTGATGACGTCATAATGACGTCATAAACCCAAAATTCGCAAACGGCACTACCAGATTCGGAATCTACGCCCCAAATTACCCCCGTTCCACCACTTTTGTTCCACTCCGATAAACTTTCAGGGGGCCGAATTACCACATTTGTGACGTCATTATGACGTCATAAACCTATATATAGAAAGTTGGCACACCCATGGTCGGATGCGCCATACTCGAAAGTACCGGAATCCACCTTAAAATCCGGGGTACCAGCCTTGAGAAAAAAAAGCACCACAAAAAACCAAAATGGGCCTAAATTTTGGCCCATTTTTGGACCTACATGACGTCACCGTGACGTCACAACACCTTTGCCACGCCCAAAACCCACCGCGCCCAATAGCCGTCACGAAACCCTACCCCACAACGTTTGTTCCACGAAAATCGCCCCAGCCGTTGTCCCGCACTTTTTACCCAAAGTTTTCCCCTATTGAATCCCATACAAAAGTGACGCATTTTTAAAAAAAGTGCCACTTTTTTCAAAAGTGCCAACTCGGATGCAAAAAAAACCCCCGGATTCGTTCACGGCCCCCCAACAAATGGTGGGGTACCTGAAATCTGGTGCAGATCCGACGCACCACCTCCGCACCACAAGCATCCGCAATTTCCTTATTTTTTCCCGGTAAAGTATAATAGCCTCTCCTAAACAAGACCCTAAGCACAGGGGGGAGAGGCTATTTTACCCCCGTGGCCAAGCGGGGTACCCCTACTGAGCCCCACACTATAGGGTGAAGTTGATTTGGCTCGAAAAACAAAGA
>JACTAT010000002.1:0-67043 GCA_014526335.1 Chrysaora quinquecirrha | reverse complement strand
TCTCACAGCAAAACAGTCTCAGATTCTGCGAAAGAAGGCACCATAACACATTCAAAGGCGCTGTTCGTGCCTGTGCATGAAGATATAGATGTCGCTCAGGGCATTGAGTTGAATTCTGTTGACTTCGAGCTGCCACCTTCAGCTGAATTGGATGAAAGCATAGAACTAGTAACAGAAGCAGACATACACACAAAAGCTAAAACAGGTCAAATCGAGGCTGATAACCAAAATGAGGCCATGGTTCATAAAAGCGACGCAGGCGAAATTTTTCATATTGGAATTGAAAATCGAGGAATGGTGGATAACGAAAGTGAGGCAACAAGCGTGAACGAGCTTGGCGAGGGTTGTGGTCCTGGAGAAGTTGATGCTTTGGAAATTGGTATCGAAAATCAAATCGTGGAAGATGATGATACTGAGGTTGACAATAGAAGCGAGGCAGAAAATGAAGTTGACATAAATGAGATCGAGGTTGACGAAATAGACTTTGTTACGTCGGATTCAAAAAGATCTGGGGAGAATGAAGAGAAGCAAAATCTAAGTGCTAGTGTTTCCGGTGAAATCGAGGATGTTGATAATGAAGGTAAAAGTGAAGAAGAGGCAGGCGAAGCGACATCGAGGCTGGGCGATAAAGAGGACAGCTCGACCACTTCACAGCAGTGTCCAGGAAATGATCCCGAAACTGAAGATAGCAAAAAGAGAATTTCGGGACCGAAGGGATATATTTATCGTGGTAGCTGGAGCTTCCAACAGTAATAGGGGCTAAGCATTGGAATAAAGCCGCGACTACACGTGCGATTTTTTTCGCGCCTCCCTGGGAGACGCGCCGAATACAATGTTGCGCGCGTAACATCCGATGAAATTTCTTGATTTTTTACTTTATTTTGGTGGAACAATTTTCTTCAATAAAATTTCTGGACCGTTTCGATGTTTTGATGTAGTTCCTCGAGTACGAAGCTTTTGAATTCAAGGGTTTTCAAAACCAAATTTTTTAATAACCAGTTTACTAAAATAAAAAGTTTATTCGCGCCTATATTATTATTTTTCTCGTTGCGATATTCGAATTATTTTGTTCCGCTTATATTTTACCACGCTTTTACAGTTTGATTTTTTAACTTCAGTAGCTGTAGATACTTAGGGAATCAAAAACTCTTGCCGACCCTTGCCTGACAAAGGTGAAATGAAACGTGGTGTTTTTAGCGTCAGTTGCTAAATAGGTTAAGTAATTGAAACCTCGACCCTGGCAGTGACGCTACCGTAGGTAGGGCTGGAGCCCCCAACCTCACTGAACTTGTGACACCACGAGTCAGCTCAATTAGGCAACGACGCAACAGCACCTTCACAAGCAAACAAATGAGCAAACATTGTTTGTCAAACATTTGAAATATGTATGAAATATGACAATGTTTGATCGTTTGACAAACAATGTTTGATCGTTTGAGAAACAATGTTTGATCGTTTGAGAAACAATGTTTGATCACTTGACAAACAATATCCAATTGTTTGACAAACAATTTGCTCGTTTGTCAAACAATGTTTGATTGTTTGACAAACATTGTTTGATCGTTTGAGAAACAATGTTTGATCGTTTGAGAAACAATGTTTGATCACTTGACAAACAATATCCAATTGTTTGACAAACAATTTGCTCGTTTGTCAAACAATGTTTGATTGTTTGACAAACATTGTTTGATCGTTTGAGAAACAATGTTTGATCGTTTGAGAAACAATGTTTGATCGTTTGAGAAACAATGTTTGATCACTTGACAAACAATATCCAATTGTTTGACAAACAATTTGCTCGTTTGTCAAACAATGTTTGATTGTTTGACAAACATTGTTTGATCGTTTGAGAAACAATGTTTGATCGTTTGAGAAACAATGTTTGATCACTTGACAAACAATATCCAATTGTTTGACAAACAATTTGCTCGTTTGTCAAACAATGTTTGATTGTTTGACAAACAATGTTTGGTCGTTTGAGAAACAATGTTTGATCGTTTGAGAAACAATGTTTGATCACTTGACAAACAATATCCAATTGTTTGACAAACAATTTGCTCGTTTGTCAAACAATGTTTGATTGTTTGACAAACAATGTTTGATCTTTTGATAAACATTGTTTGATCCTTTGACAAGCAATGTTTTATTGTTTGACAAACAACGCTTTATTATTTGACAAAATTTGTTGCACTTCCCCCTCTTTATGCAACTGCTTTCCTGGTTGCTGCATGTGGAGAGGATTCCAGTGCTCAAGATTTCTGCCATCTTCCAGAAAAATGTTGAACCAACCCAGACCCCTCTTAAAAGGTCTATTGTTGGAGCCAAAGCACTTTTCATTTCTCAGCATTACAAAATAAACCTTTCAAATTTCATTGTTATTCCTTTTTACTCAAGGCATGACTAGAGTTGACTTCACTAAACAAGGCAAAATGCTATTTTTAGTCCTGTTTTATGTCCTTTTTCTTTCTGCTGCAACGTTCCTCCAACATCTTCCTCTTTACAGCTTGTTTTTCAAGGTGTCTTTCGATACCATCACACACAGGCCTGGACAATACAGGTTGATAGTTATTTTTTCGATGACCTGTCATAAGTGGCAATATCAATCCTCCTGTTAGTTGGGCTGTATCCTGATGAACGTTGGACAGTCGTTTCAGTATTAATGCCATCATTGATGCTCTTACTGCTTGAGTCGTCCAAAAATGTTGAAATTGTGAAATCAGATGTTGATTCTGATCTACAGGAAAGATCCAGTCAACATCAGCAAATTCACAATCGAAAAGAATCAAAGGAACCTCAGAAACCATTGTATATTGTGGCTTTTTAGGAATTTTTGTCACATCGAGCAGATGATCAACTACTTCCGGCTCTTCAAGATGCAAACCAACTAAAAATAGAATGGATACCATGCAGCGCACTTGGTGCCAAAGAAATGCCATTCCACTAATAGTGACTTCAAACATTTGATCTTCAAAATCATCAGAGTCATTTTTTGCCAGCCTGTTTATCTCACATTTGAGGACCTTTCTGACAAAATGATTGACATTGTTACCCACATCAACCTTGCAAAAATTCCGGAAATCATGCTCGCCAACAAGTTTATCACAAGCAGAATTCATGACTGAAATATCAAGACCTGAGGCAGGAAAAAAGTACTTGTATGTTCTTGTTAAGCAGCTGAACCTTGCATCAAAGTCGTTAGAGACTGGCGCCCATGCTAAAATTCTAATTTCAGGAGGAAGAACTCGGTTCAGAACTTTCACGTAATCTATTGCATTGCCTTTACCCTCTTCTGCAGCCCGTACCTTCAGTGATATAACCTGTCCAAATGCACTGACACCCTTATCAGTTCTACCACATCTCGAGTATTCACAACTGTGGCGATCCTTTATTAAGCAGGTCTTGATCAAGGCATCAAAAATAGCCTCCTCAATCGTGTTATCTGTGTTGTCCTGAAATGCAAAACCTTGATAATCCCAACCAATGTATGTTAGTTTCAATGCAATCTTTTGCTCGTTACAGTTGCTGAATTGGAATACTCTTTGCCCTGGCTTCTTGTAGGATTTTTTCGATGACTTTTGGGCCATGTTTTTCACCTGATTTTTTAACTGTTTGTTTGAGGCAATCAACCTTTCAACTTTTGCTATTAACTCCTCTTTTGAAAGCTGTGTTAGTTCAAGAGATTCGTCTCTTTCGCTTGACATTTTCCTTTCTTTTCTTGACTTTCTTTTACAATTGTGAAGAGGACAAGAAATAGCAAGGGTTCAGTGTCAAGCGTGTCCTGTAGATTGATAGATTGATAGATTGATTATGGTTGATGATAGATATAAATTGTCAAAACAAGGTTGTAGCCCTGGCTCACGATCAAACATTGTTTGTCAACATTTGAAGTTTTCATGTCAAGCAAATTGTTTTACCGTTTGGCCACGTCGTAAAACATTGATCGTCAAACATTTTTTAGAACTTTTTCAAATACATTCCTAAGCGATTCTGCTTGACCCCCCTCCCGTTTGTCAAGTATATGATTTGTGACGTGGTCAAACGGTAAAACATTGTTTGTTAAACATTTGAAGTTTGCATGTCAAACAAAATGTTTTTACCGTTTGGCTAAGTCCTAAAACATTGCATGTCAAGCCTTTTTTTCTTGCTTCAAGCAAAAAAATGTTTTAGAACTTTTTTAAACTTTTTCGCTGGCTTGAAGCTAAAAAATGTTTGTGAAGTTTTTCGAAACATTGCTAACAATAACATTATCATTTATGCTTGTCAAGTAATGATTTGTGACGAGGTCAAATAGTAAAACATTGTTTGTCAAACATTCGAAGTTTGCATGTCAAATGTTGTTTAGTTGTTTCCCGTTTTGCCACATCGTAAAAAATTGCTCGTCAATATTTTTATCTTGCATCACCTTGTCCTTTTTGCAATATATTCGAAATCATTCCTCCTAAGCAATTCTGCTCAATTCTGCTTGTCACGTAATGATTTGTGACGTAACAATGTTTGACAAACAATGTTTGATCGTTTGGCCAGGGCCTTCTTCACAGAACAGCGATCTCTATCTATGATTGAAATAATTTTTACAAAAATTTATTGAACGCCGTTTAGGCCCTTGCCAAATAATCAAACGTTGTTGGTCAAACATTTAACGTTTGCCAATTAAGCGACATGTTTTACCGTTTGGTGACGTCTCAAAACAATGCTCATCAAACATTTTATACTTGTCTCAAGCAAAAAGTGTTTGTGAACTCTTTTTCAAGAAACAAATTGCAAATAAATATGTTCATTTGTGCTTCGTCGAGCAATGTTTTGTGATGTGGCCAAACGTCCAAACATTGTTTGACAGGGAATTCATAATGTTTGACAAAAATGTTGGTCATGGCCTCTTGACCGTGCAGAAAGAAAAGTTGTGGCGCCCTGTACTTGGATTCGTTGAATGGCCTAGCCACCAGTTATGGCGTTCTGTATGCAGCTCTGCAGAATTTTGTACGTTTAGTGAAAAATTAGCAAAGACAAGCATGCAGCATGGAGGAATATCTTCGTACAGAGCAGGAGAAACCTTCTGCTGCGAAGAAAAGATGGAAAATATTGTCGGAAAGCTTGCTAAAACATAAAATCGGGGGGTTGAATGCGGCCGGTGAAACGAATGTTTCTGTCAGACGTTTTCAAGGTTTCGAGATATTCTTCTACAATAAGATTGAGACTGATAACTTGGGTACTTGGTTCAGTGTTGGTTGCAAAAGTTTAAAAACTATACAAATAAGGTAAATACAAACAATCCACAGGTAGGTGTTATGTGCCTGTATTTATGGTTCCTTCTTGTCTTCTGCATGATTGCACTAAATGATAATCAGGCTGCATTCCATGTACTTAGGCCCGAAGATCTTCAGCGTGGACATAGGATTTTTTGGCATATTGGCGTGACAAAGGCAAAATAACAAAAGAAACTGGCGTAAGAGTGTCTAAAATAACAATTTCTATTGTTTTCTGGCATAGATTTCCAGAACATTGGCGTTCCTTTGGTGTAATGTTTACATGGAATGCACCCTAATTTCTTGCCTAATGATGACGAGGCAATGATGTTGTTGTCAATGATATTGGAGGTGATGATGATGATTCAACAGTAATGATCAGTAAAGATGATCAACATGATGATGATCCTGATGATAATGATCATGTTGGATAATGATAGTGATGGTGACGATGATTCATATGTTTTAGGCTACTGCAAGGTAGAGTGGATCCAGAGGTTCTAATTGGTTTCAATAACACTGGGAATGTTTGTAAGTGAATTGACTTGATTGCCTGGAATTTAGTTTTGAGTTGTACAAAACTTCAAAATTTCAAAAGAAAGGAAAATCATGCTTAGCCAAAAGCTTTTTCTTCTAACACTCCTTGGAGTATAAACATCAGATATGGTCTGCATGTACAGTTGATTAAGGCAGAATATACACCAACGGAGATCAAAATTTACCAAATTAGAAAAGTGAAGCTGGATAGTGTACAGTGTCCACAAGTATGTGAATAGTCTTTTAGCTGTATAAAACTTCAAAATGTCCAAGCATAGCTGAAACATCTTTGGAAATGTCCATGGATGTTTCCTCTATTTCTCAACACTTTGGAGCTGGATAACTATTGCATTTTGAACAGCAATCATCTTGTGAAATGCAGCAGAATGGCCAATAGAAGTTCATATAGCAATTCATTCCATGAATTAAGTATGTATTAGTATCACTAATAGAGTTCCTGTTCATTTAACACTTTTGTCACTCAAATTTTCTAGGTATATGGCCAGCAGAAGAGGTAATGACTCGCTACTGCATGAAATTCTCTAATAATTTCAGTGGAAAAAGAATTTGTGAAATTGGAGGTGGCATGACATCACTTGCTGGACTAGCTGTGAGTTTCTTCTTCTTAGTTTTTATTCAGCAACTTTTCTGCATGGGCTATTTCTAAAATGCAAAACAGGGAATAAGGGAATGATAATTGCAGATTGGGGAACAAGGAAATTTTTATCAGTTCTAAAATCGTAACCAACAACAGCAATAAACATAACGTCACCTGGTTCAGACTACGCACGGCATTTTCATTTGCTTAGCAGAATAGACTGGAAAGACTATCGTAAATTTTGTCAGAGAAGCCATTGATCGAAAAAAGAAACATGAAGAACCGTGCAATCATCAAAGTATCTCAAGGGTCCAAGAACTATGGGAATGACATAACATGACATGACATGATATGGTGGAAACCTATCAAATAAAAAGACAAAGTTAGAGATTTCCATTCTCTGTTATTCTTTGATTCTCATTACAGGTTTCTCGTTCCCCATTTTAGAGATAGTCATACAAGCAGGAGTGCGAACCAGGTTTCGTTGTTTAAACTAATGTTTTTCTTTTTCCCAGCTTGCTGCAAATGTTGATGCAAAACTTATTCACCTTACAGACGGCAATCAGGAATCTGTCAACAGTATCTTTTCATATTTGCATGTATCTGCATTTCCGTAGTTATACCCCGTTTAGGGTAATTATATCAATTGTGATTTGCACTCTTCCTTTATGAGAACATTCATAAACAACTTTTGAAGTATGTCTAAAGAATTTTAGCTCGAAGTTCTGAAGTTTTTACAAAGCAAAGACTTTCCCTTTACTTTGAAAAGATATTAGAGATATACTGGAAAGAAACAGAAACCAATTTGTCACAGAAATCGTAACATCTGGGTAATGCTTCATTTTTTAAAAGGCATCTACAGAGTATAAGTAACATATCTTAAATGTTGATGAGGATGGCACAACATAGCCGAAACACAGATACAGACGAAGGAAAAGAGATGACTTGGAGCGTGAAGGCCTGACTAAACTAGGAGAGATGTCGCGCACGACATTGATGTCCCCTCAGTGTCTCCCAGTTAAGCAACCTCGGAAACTTTGTAGCGCGCGACAAAATTTGTAGCAAGAGACACGCAAATTTTTCTAGGAGACCACAGAAACATTTCTTGTCTCCGCGACATGCTATGACTAAGGGAACATGTTGCATGTTTACCACCCTGGAAGACACGCCGAATACAGTGTCGCGCGCGACATGTCTCCTAGTTTAGCCATAGCTTTACTCGGCGATTTCATTGAGCTCTATAGCTCAGTGGAAACGTCGTTGGCTCTCAGATCATACAGTCCAGGTTTGAATTCCATCTATTGTTGTATGCTGCTTGAGGAAAATATATATCCTAGCGTTCATGACATTCATAACAAATGATATGAACTATATGACATATTTCTTTTAGGCAGCTTATCTGGGGATCGTCAAATCAAACTGAAAGTAATGAGAAATATGATTTCGTTTTATGCGCTGATTGGTAAGTTTATATTTACAAGAAATCGAATGTATTTATATTTGAAGTCTATGCTGTCTGAGCTCCCAGACCGGGGAGGGGGGGGGGCACTCTTAAATGTTTGGGTAGTGGGGCTGTGCTGTCAGAATGGGTGACTTTTTTCCTTGGTTTTACCTGAGAATGGGTATGGTTTTTTAGTTTTTTTACCTGACAATGGTTGCGTTTTTTCAAATACGTTCTCCTAAGAATAGTTAATTTTTAATTCAATTACCTACGGATGGGTTAGCGTAAAATAACATTACCTGAGGATGGGTCTACAAAAAATTCCGCTGCCCACACACCCCCACCAAAATATGAAAGAGTGCCCCCCCCCGGGCTCCCAGAATCGTTTTCAATTAAAGATTGCACAAATATAGACATCGGAATAAGAGGGCAAACCTGGCAGGAACACTAGCCCTTTGATCTTTAATAAATTTGAAGGGTGCCCTTTTCTATCTCAAAATGCACTTTCTTCTTTATAATCTCTTTTTACCCACCGTAAAACTTTGTCTATTTTCTAAAGCTTCCATTTCACCTTGTTGATATTTATGAGCCGTCTTAAAAACTTAAAGTGCCCAAAATATAATTTTAGTGCTTGGCGAATATTTGGCGTCTTTTGGAAAATACTTTTTGTTTTGCCGATTTTTTGTAGGATTTGATATGGATATATTTATCTCTTTTGCTTTTTGCAGCCTGTTTTTTGTCGAATGCCATCAACATTTGATCAGTACCATTTGGAACATTCTTGATGATGAGGTATTCAAAACTTACTATAGCTTATTGTCTTGTTCAACTAGGTACACGTGTTTTTGTTAAGTATTTTTCATGAAGACGAACACTAGCAGAGATTTTTCAACAAGTTGAATACCTCGATAGATGGGATTTGAACCTGGACTACATGACCAGAGAGCCAACGACGTTCCAACTGAACTAAAGAGCTCAATGAAATCAGCGAGCAAATTTATATTGAATTCGAAGCCCATTTTCTGTAGTATGTCTCTTGTGGAAAAGTCCATCTCAGTGTTCGCCATTCATGTCAAATATATATAAATATATATGGTGCTGGAGAAGGCTCAAAATAGCCTAATCATAAATTTGTCAAACGAGAGGAGAGCCTTTGGCTATTTGACTTGGAGATTTTTCAGAGGAGCAGTTTTTCTCTATAGATATATTTTTGCTCTAACCATGTTACATTTTTATTTTATTTTTCTAAAATTTGTTTCATTTTTATTCAGGGCATTTTTTAAGAAATTTTCACTACTGGGGAAAATTTGGAAAAGGGCCTAAAAGCGTAATAACCAAAAGTAGCTAAAATACATCATTTTAAAGATTTCACAGTTGCTAAAAATAAGAAACGACAAAGGACCAGGGGCGCAATTCAACAGAATTTTTCAGGATGTGTCAAGAGGTACTGAATAAAGAAGGCTGTAGAACGTCTAAGCAACCAGAGGGGTCTGGGGGCTTGCTGTCCCTGAAAATTTTGAAAAATTGGGTAGCTAGAGTCGCTCTCGTGATCATTTCAGGAAACTTTTTTTCATTTTGCACAGCCAAGCTTTTTAAGAAAACGGAAGAAACAGAAGATAAGTTGTGCCGAAATTTAATTGAAGTTATCGCCTGATGCCTGTGATAGTCCAAAAACGTAAAAATAAGTACAGAACGACTGACTCCACTTTTCTGTGGTTTAGAGTTTGGGGAATCCACTGCTGACGGTCGCACTGACTACCAATACATGCTACTATCAAGAAGGGATTGGGTTGCAATCAGCCGAAAGTTGCCACATCTGAGGGCCCTGTAAGAAATCGTAATATACTGTCTCGAAAACTGCTTAAAATTGCAGCTTTTCTTTCGCACCAGTCATTCAAATTTTCCGAAGGCTCTAGAGGTATCCGAGGTATCCGTAAAAGATAACCCGAAAAAAATACTTAAGAAGCTCGTAACGATAGTGTGGATGGTTCTGGGATACTGTTAGGCCTAATGCATGTTGTAGCCAATTAACGACAGACATTTTCACTTAAACCCACCAGTTGATATTCAAGTGGGTAAGTGGGAATCAACAAGGGCCCAGACTACTGGGGAAATCGTATGATTTTGGCGCTCACTACTGGGGAAGGCATTGGGCCTACTGGGGAACATTCCCCAGTAGTTACACTGTTAAAAAATGCCCTGTTTTTATTGATTTATAGGGTGAAGCTATCATTTTTGCACCAAAACGTGGAAATACTCTGCAATCATTTGTTCAAAAAGCTAGTTTGTTATTTGATTTGAATGTTAAAGAAGAATATGACAAGGAAATTTCAGAAAAACACAATGTAACTGATTTCATATATATATGTATAGCAGTGCCTAAATAGATGCCCCTATAGATGCCTAAATAGATGCTTCTATAGAAGCCTATATAGATGCCTCAACTTGATGCCTATAGAGATGCCTCAAATTGATGCCTATATTGATGCCCAAACAGATATCTTAATGGATGCCTCAAATTGATGCCTATATAGTTGCCTAACTAGATGCTTTTATAGATCCCCATTTAGACGACTATATAGATGCCTGAATAGCTGCTTCTATAGATGCTTCAATAGATGCCTTATTAGATGCCTTTAGAGTTGCCTCAATATGATACCTCTATAGATGTCTATGAAGATTCCTTTATAGATGCCAAAATAGATGCCTCTAAAGATGCCTTTATGGATGCCTAATTACATGCCTATATAGATGCCTATATAGATGCCTGAATGATGCCTAATTAGATGCCTTTATAGATGCCTAATTAGATGCCTATATAGATGCCTATAAGGATGCCTGAATGATACCTAATTAGATGCCTATATAGATGCCTCAATTTTATGCTTATAAAGAGGCCTAAATAGATGGCTCAATTTGATGCCTTAATAGATGCCTCAAGTTAAAACCTATATACAGTTTATTTTTAAATAGATACCTCAAATAGATGCTTGTATACTAGATGCCTCAAATAGATGCCTGCGTAGATGCATCTATAGATACCTATATACATGTCAAAAATGAGTTCCTCTTTCATTATAGGTCCTCAAGAGTCAACCAATTTACGATGAAGACATTCACTATCCACTCCTCATAACTATCAAGAAGATGAAGAAGTTAAGTAATTTTGTGACTATTTATAAGACAATGCAGTTTAGAAACATGAGGGACTGAGATGACACGTTCAGGATAAGGAAGAAGAAGTATTTAAAGAATCTTTTATGTTCTAAATTTGCGAGAAAGAGCAGAAACATATCCAGACATACTCAAAAGCTTTTTCGTCTGATACTCCTCAGAGTATAAACATCAGGAACAGACGGAAACAATTGACTAAGGCGGAATTCAAGCGAAGATGCGGATCGAAATGCAATGAAGTAGCGCTGAATTGGCATTGTGTTTTTAACGCCAATCAGCTTGCGGAATACCGCGGGAAGATCAATAGAATTAATTGAAGAGTCCATGTAAGAAAACGAACTCTATCTGTCTACAAAGAACCGGATTTTTGGTTTTAAAGTCGACGAATGCTAATGCCAATTTGGCTTCACTTTCTGATTGGTGTCTGTCGATCTGCAAACTGGGTTTAAAATCTCGCCTCAGTCAATTGTTTCAATCTATTTCAGACGTTTATACTCTGAGGAGTGTCAAATGAAAAAAGCTACTAAGTATTTCCAGAGATGTTTCCAATAATACCACTCAAAACTTAAACTTTTTGTTGACTCTTTTTTATTATTTGAACTATTCAATATTAATCTTTTGACTGTATTGTAGATGCCTTAAATGAATGCCTGTGTATATGGATGCAGAATATTTATTAGAGACGATTAAACGCCCTTGTTTCTTGCACAAATCATAGTACATTTTAGTCGAACCCCCCCTGCCCTAGAACCTCGTATCTAGCATCAAGTATCTTACAATTCCATGTTATGAACAAGTCAATGAATAAAAATACATTTATTTTAGTTTTAATGATTTCCATATACTTAATCCTTTATAATAGCTTTTTCATTAAAGCTAATAGAAAGCTGAAAATACAGAATTCATCTCTTCCATTTACTCCATAACTCATGGATTTTACGATTGAAGTTTCCCACGTAAAAATCGCAAATAATCTCGGTCTATAGCCTTACTAAATGGCAAAATATGCGCCAGAATCTGGGGTTTTAAACCTCCAACTTTTCTTCAAAAATAATTAGCAAAACCTATCTAAAACCCTCTGAATAGCCTCTAGCGGGTAAATAAAGGGTTTTTCTATAAGATTATGGCAAAAAATGAAGAAAACATTTCCCTCAAAAAATCGCAAAAAGGCAAGTCTATAGCCTTGCTAAATGGCCGAAAATCGGCCAAAATCAGGGGTTTTGAAAACTCCAATTTTTCTTCAAAAATAATTAGCAAAACCTATCTAAAACACTCTGAATAGCCTCTAGGGGGTAAATAAAGGGTTTTTCTATCAGATTTAGGCAAAAAAAGAATAAAAAATTTTCCTCAAAAAATCGCCAAAAAGGCAAGTCTATAGCCTTACTAAATGGCCAAAAATTGGCCAAATCAGGGGTTTTGAAAACTCCAATTTTTCTTCATAAATAATCAGCAAAACCTATCTAAAACCCTCTGAATAGCCTCTAGAGGGTAAATATAGGGTTTTTCTATCAGATTGTGGCAAAAACTGAAGAAAAAATTTCCCTCAAAAAATCACAAAAAAGGCAAGTCTATAGCCTTACTAAATGGCCAAAAATCGACCAAATCAGGGGTTTTCAAAACTCCAATTTTTCTTCAATAATAATAAGCAAAACCTATCTAAAACCCTATGAAAAGCCTCTAGGGGGTAAATAAAGTGTTTTTTTTATCAGATTATGGCAAAAAACGAAGAAGAAATTTCCCTCAAAGAATCGCCAAAAAGGCAAGTCTATAGCCTTATTAAATGGCCAAAAAACGGCCAAATCAGGTGTTTTGAAAACTCCAATTTTTCTTCATAAATAATCAGCAAAACCTATCTAAAACACTCTGAATAGCCTCTAGAGGGTAAATATAGGGTTTTTCTACCAGATTATGGCAAAAAATGAAGAAAAAATTTCCCTCAAAAAATCGCAAAAAATGCAAGTCTATAGCCTTACTAAATGGCCTAAAATCGACCAAATCAGGGGTTTTAAAATCTCCAATTTTTCATCAAAAATAATCAGCAAAACCTATCTAAAACACTCTGAATAGCCTCTAGGGGGTAAATAAAGGGTTTTTCTACCAGATTATGGCAAAGAATGAAGAAAAAATTTCCCTCAAAAAATCGCCAAAAAGGGCAAGTCTATAGCCTTACTAAATGGCCGAAAATCGGCCAAATCAGGGGTTTTAAAATCTCCAATTTTTCATCAAAAATAATCAGCAAAACCTATCTAAGACACTCTGAATAGCCTCTAGGGGGTAAATATGGGCTTTTTCTATCAGATTTAGGCAAAAAATGAAGAAAAAATTTCCCTCAAAAAATCGCCAAAGAGGCAAGTCTATAGCCTTACTAAATGGCCAAAAATCGACCAAATCAGGGTTTTCAAAACTCCAAATTTTTCTTCAAAAATAATTAGCAAAACCTATCTAAAACCCTCTGAAAAGCCTCTAGAGGGTAAATATAGGGTTTTTCTATCCGATTATGGCAACAAATGAAGAAGAAATTTCCCTCAAAGAATCGCAAAAAAGGCAAGTCTATAGCCTTACTAAATGGACAAAAAACGGCCAAATCAGGGGTTTTAAAATCTCCAATTTTTCATCAAAAATAATCAGCAAAACCTATCTAAAACACTCTGAATAGCCTCTAGGGGGTAAATAAAGGGTTTTTCTACCAGATAATGGCAAAGAATGAAGAAAACATTTACCTCAAAAAATCGCCAAAAAGGCAAGTCTATAGCCTTACTAAATGGCCAAAAATCGACCAAATCAGGGGTTTTCAAAACTCCAATTTTTCTTCAAAAATAATTAGCAAAACCTATCTAAAACCCTTAGAATAGCCTCTAGAGGGTAAATATAGGGTTTTTCTATCAGATTGTGGCAAAAAATGAAGAAAAAATTTCCCTCAAAAAATAGCAAAAAAGGCAAGTCTATAGCCTTACTAAATGGCCAAAAATCGACCAAATCAGGGCTTTTCAAAACTCCAATTTTTCTTCAAAAATAATTATCAAAACCTATCTAAAACCCTCTGAAAAGCCTCTAGAGGGTAAATATGGGGTTTTTCTATCAGATTTAGGCAAAAAATGAATAAAAAATTTCCCTCAAAAAATCGCCAAAAAGGCAAGTCTATAGCCTTACTAAATGGCCAAAAATTGGCCAAATCAGGGGTTTTGAAAACTTCAATTTTTCTTCATAAATAATCAGCAAAACCTATCTAAAACCCTCTGAATAGCCTCTAGAGGGTAAATATAGGGTTTTTCTATCAGATTGTCGCAAAAAATGAAGAAAATATTCTCCTCAAAAAATCGCCAAAAAGGCAAGTCTATAGCCTTACTAAATGGCCAAAAATCGACCAAATCAGGGCTTTACAAAACTCCAATTTTTCTTCAAAAATAATTATCAAAACCTATCTAAAACCCTCTGAAGAGCCTCTAGAGGGTAAATATGGGGTTTTTCTATCAGATTTAGGCAAAAAATGAATAAAAAATTTTCTTCAAAAAATCGCCAAAAAGGCAAATCTATAGCCTTACTAAATGGCCAAAAATTGGCCAAATCAGGGGTTTTGAAAACTTCGATTTTTCTTCATAAATAATCAGCAAAACCTATCTAAAACCCTCTGAATAGCCTCTAGAGGGTGAATATAGGGTTTTTCGATCAGATTTAGGCAAAAAAAGAATAAAAAATTTTCCTCAAAAAATCGCCATAAAGGCAAGTTTATAGACTTACTAAATGGCCAAAAATTGGCCAAATCAGGGGTTTTGAAAACTCCAATTTTTCTTCATAAATAATCAGCAAAACCTATCTAAAACCCTCTGAATAGCCTCTAGAGGGTAAATATAGGGTTTTTCTATCAGATTGTGGCAAAATATGAAGAAAATATTTTCCTCAAAAAATCGCCAAAGAGGCAAGTCTATAGCCTTACTAAATGGCCAAAAATTGACCAAATCAGGGTTTTCAAAACTCCAAATTTTTCTTCAAAAATAATTAGCAAAACCTATCTAAAACCCTCTGAAAAGCCTCTAGAGGGTAAATATAGGGTTTTTCTATCAGATTATGGCAACAAATGAAGAAGAAATTTCCCTCAAAGAATCGCAAAAAAGGCAAGTCTATAGCCTTACTAAATGGACAAAAATCGACCAAATCAGGGGTTTTCAAAAATCCAATTTTTCTTCAAAAATAATTAGCAAAACCTATCTAAAACCCTCTGAATAGCCTCTAGAGGATGAATATAGGGTTTTTCGATCAGATTTAGGCAAAAAAAGAATAAAAAATTTTCCTCAAAAAATCGCCAAAAAGGCAAGTCTATAGACTTACTAAATGGCCAAAAATTGGCCAAATCAGGGGTTTTGAAAACTCCAATTTTTCTTCATAAATAATCAGCAAAACCTATCTAAAACCCTCTGAATAGCCTCTAGAGGGTAAATATAGGGTTTTTCTATCAGATTGTGGCAAAATATGAAGAAAATATTTTCCTCAAAAAATCACCAAAGAGGCAAGTCTATAGCCTTACTAAATGGCCAAAAATCGACCAAATCAGGGTTTTCAAAACTCCAAATTTTTCTTCAAAAATAATTATCAAAACCTATCTAAAACCCTCTGAAGAGCCTCTAGAGGGTAAATATGGGGTTTTTCTATCAGATTGTGGCAAAAAATGAAGAAAAAATTTCCCTCAAAAAATCGCAAAAAAGGCAAGTCTATAGCCTTACTAAATGGCCAAAAATCGACCAAATCAGGGCTTTTCAAAACTCCAATTTTTCTTCAAAAATAATTATCAAAACCTATCTAAAACCCTCTGAAAAGCCTCTAGAGGGTAATTATGGGGTTTTTCTATCAGATTTAGGCAAAAAATGAATAAAAAATTTTCCTCAAAAAATCGCCAAAAAGGCAAGTCTATAGCCTTACTAAATGGCCAAAAATCGGCCAAATCAGGGGTTTTGAAAACTCCAATCTTTCTTCAAAAATAATTAGCAAAACCTATCTAAAACCCTCTGAATAGCCTCTAGAGGGTAAATATAGGGTTTTTCTATCAGATTGTCGCAAAAAATGAAGAAAATATTTCCCTCAAAAAATCGCCAAAAAGGCAAGTCTATAGCCTTACTAAATGGCCAAAAATCGACCAAATCAGGGTTTTCAAAACTCCACATTTTTCTTCAAAAATAATTAGCAAAACCTATCTAAAACCCTCTGAAAAGCCTCTAGAGGGTAAATATGGTGTTTTTCTATCAGATTTAGGCAAAAAATGAATAAAAAATTTTCCTCAAAAAATCGCCAAAAAGGCAAGTCTATAGACTTACTAAATGGCCAAAAATCAGCCAAATCAGGGGTTTTGAAAACTCCAATTTTTCTTCAAAAATAATCAGCAAAACCTATCTAAAACACTCTGAATAGCCTCTAGGGGGTAAATAAAGGGTTTTTCTATCAGATTATGGCAAAAAGTAAAGAAAAAATTTCCCTCAAAAAATCGCAATAAATGCAAGTCTATAGTCTTACTAAATGGCCAAAAATCGGCCAAATCAGGGGTTTTGAAAACTCCAATCTTTCTTCAAAAATAATTAGCAAAACCTATCTAAAACCCTCTGAATAGCCTCTAGAGGGTAAATATAGGGTTTTTCTATCAGATTGTCGCAAAAAATGAAGAAAATATTTCCCTCAAAAAATCGCCAAAAAGGCAAGTCTATAGCCTTACTAAATGGCCAAAAATCGACCAAATCAGGGTTTTCAAAACTCCACATTTTTCTTCAAAAATAATTAGCAAAACCTATCTAAAACCCTCTGAAAAGCCTCTAGAGGGTAAATATGGTGTTTTTCTATCAGATTTAGGCAAAAAATGAATAAAAAATTTTCCTCAAAAATCGCCAAAAGGCAAGTCTATAGACTTACTAAATGGCCAAAATCAGCCAAATCAGGGTTTTGAAAACTCCAATTTTTCTTCAAAATAATCAGCAAAACCTATCTAAAACACTCTGAATAGCCTCTAGGGGTAAATAAAGGGTTTTTCTATCAGATTATGGCAAAAAGTAAAGAAAAATTTCCTCAAAAATCGCAATAAATGCAAGTCTATAGTCTTACTAAATGGCCAAAAATCGGCCAAATCAGGGTTTTGAAAACTCCAATCTTTCTTCAAAAATAATTAGCAAAACCTATCTAAAACCCTCTGAATAGCCTTTAGAGGGTAAATATAGGGTTTTTCTATCAGATTTAGGCAAAAAATGAGTAAAAAATTTTCCTCAAAAAATCGCCAAAAAGGCAAGTCTATAGCCTTACTAAATGGCCGAAAATCGGCCAAATCAGGGGTTTTGAAAACTCCAATTTTCCTTCAAAATAATTAGCAAAACCTATCTAAAACCCTCTGAAAAGCCTCTAGAGGGTAAATATAGGGATTTTCTATCAGATTATGGCGAAAAATGAAGAAGAACTTTCCCTCAAAGAATCGCAAAAAAGGCAAGTCTATAGCCTTACTAAATGGACAAAAAACGGTCAAATCAGAGGTTTTAAAATCTCCAATTTTTCATCAAAAATAATCAGCGAAACCTATCTAAAACACTCTGAATAGCCTCTAGGGGGTAAATAAAGGGTTTTTCTATCAGATTGTGGCAAAAATTGAAGAAAAAATTTCCCTCAAAAAATCTCAAAAAAGGCAAGTCTATAGCCTTACTAAATGGCCAAAAATCGACCAAATCAGGGGTTTTCAAAAATCCAATTTTTCTTCAAAAATAATTAGCAAAACCTATCTAAAACCCTCTGAATAGCCTCTAGAGGATGAATATAGGGTTTTTCGATCAGATTTAGGCAAAAAAAGAATAAAAAATTTTCCTCAAAAAATCGCCAAAAAGGCAAGTCTATAGACTTACTAAATGGCCAAAAATTGGCCAAATCAGGGGTTTTGAAAACTCCAATTTTTCTTCATAAATAATCAGCAAAACCTATCTAAAACCCTCTGAATAGCCTCTAGAGGGTAAATATAGGGTTTTTCTATCAGATTGTGGCAAAATATGAAGAAAATATTTTCCTCAAAAAATCACCAAAGAGGCAAGTCTATAGCCTTACTAAATGGCCAAAAATCGACCAAATCAGGGTTTTCAAAACTCCAAATTTTTCTTCAAAAATAATTAGCAAAACCTATCTAAAACCCTCTGAAAAGCCTCTAGAGGGTAAATATAGGGTTTTTCTATCAGATTATGGCAACAAATGAAGAAGAAATTTCCCTCAAAGAATCGCAAAAAAGGCAAGTCTATAGCCTTACTAAATGGACAAAAAACGGCCAAATCAGGGGTTTTAAAATCTCCAATTTTTCATCAAAAATAATCAGCAAAACCTATCTAAAACACTCTGAATAGCCTCTAGGGGGTAAATAAAGGGTTTTTCTACCAGATTATGGCAAAGAATGAAGAAAAAACTTCCCTCAAAAAATCGCCAAAAAGGCAAGTCTATAGCCTTACTAAATGGCCAAAAATCGACCAAATCAGGGGTTTTCAAAACTCCAATTTTTCTTCAAAAATAATTAGCAAAACCTATCTAAAACCCTCTGAATAGCCTCTAGAGGGTAAATATAGGGTTTTTCTATCAGATTGTGGCAAAAAATGAAGAAAAAATTTCCCTCAAAAAATCGCAAAAAAGGCAAGTCTATAGCCTTACTAAATGGCCAAAAATCGACCAAATCAGGGCTTTTCAAAACTCCAATTTTTCTTCAAAAATAATTATCAAAACCTATCTAAAACCCTCTGAAAAGCCTCTAGAGGGTAATTATGGGGTTTTTCTATCAGATTTAGGCAAAAAATGAATAAAAAATTTTCCTCAAAAAATCGCCAAAAAGGCAAGTCTATAGCCTTACTAAATGGCCAAAAATCGGCCAAATCAGGGGTTTTGAAAACTCCAATCTTTCTTCAAAAATAATTAGCAAAACCTATCTAAAACCCTCTGAATAGCCTCTAGAGGGTAAATATAGGGTTTTTCTATCAGATTGTCGCAAAAAATGAAGAAAATATTTCCCTCAAAAAATCGCCAAAAAGGCAAGTCTATAGCCTTACTAAATGGCCAAAAATCGACCAAATCAGGGTTTTCAAAACTCCACATTTTTCTTCAAAAATAATTAGCAAAACCTATCTAAAACCCTCTGAAAAGCCTCTAGAGGGTAAATATAGGGTTTTTCTATCAGATTGTGGCAAAAAATGAAGAAAAAATTTCCCTCAAAAAATCGCAAAAAAGGCAAGTCTATAGCCTTACTAAATGGCCAAAAATCGGCCAAATCAGGGGTTTTGAAAACTCCAATCATTCTTCAAAAATAATTAGCAAAACCTATCTAAAACCCTCTGAATAGCCTCTAGAGGGTAAATATAGGGTTTTTCTATCAGATTGTCGCAAAAAATGAAGAAAATATTTCCCTCAAAAAATCGCCAAAAAGGCAAGTCTATAGCCTTACTAAATGGCCAAAAATCGACCAAATCAGGGTTTTCAAAACTCCACATTTTTCTTCAAAAATAATTAGCAAAACCTATCTAAAACCCTCTGAAAAGCCTCTAGAGGGTAAATATGGTGTTTTTCTATCAGATTTAGGCAAAAAATGAATAAAAAATTTTCCTCAAAAAATCGCCAAAATGGCAAGTCTATAGACTTACTAAATGGCCAAAAATCAGCCAAATCAGGGGTTTTGAAAACTCCAATTTTTCTTCAAAAATAATCAGCAAAACCTATCTAAAACACTCTGAATAGCCTCTAGGGGGTAAATAAAGGGTTTTTCTATCAGATTATGGCAAAAAGTAAAGAAAAAATTTCCCTCAAAAAATCGCAATAAATGCAAGTCTATAGTCTTACTAAATGGCCAAAAATCGGCCAAATCAGGGGTTTTGAAAACTCCAATCTTTCTTCAAAAATAATTAGCAAAACCTATCTAAAACCCTCTGAATAGCCTTTAGAGGGTAAATATAGGGTTTTTCTATCAGATTTAAGCAAAAAATGAGTAAAAAATTTTCCTCAAAAAATCGCCAAAAAGGCAAGTCTATAGCCTTACTAAATGGCCGAAAATCGGCCAAATCAGGGGTTTTGAAAACTCCAATTTTCCTTCAAAATAATTAGCAAAACCTATCTAAAACCCTCTGAAAAGCCTCTAGAGGGTAAATATAGGGATTTTCTATCAGATTATGGCGAAAAATGAAGAAGAACTTTCCCTCAAAGAATCGCAAAAAAGGCAAGTCTATAGCCTTACTAAATGGACAAAAAACGGCCAAATCAGAGGTTTTAAAATCTCCAATTTTTCATCAAAAATAATCAGCGAAACCTATCTAAAACACTCTGAATAGCCTCTAGGGGGTAAATAAAGGGTTTTTCTATCAGATTGTGGCAAAAATTGAAGAAAAAATTTCCCTCAAAAAATCTCAAAAAAGGCAAGTCTATAGCCTTACTAAATGGCCAAAAATCGACCAAATCAGGGGTTTTCAAAAATCCAATTTTTCTTCAAAAATAATTAGCAAAACCTATCTAAAACCCTCTGAATAGCCTCTAGAGGATGAATATAGGGTTTTTCGATCAGATTTAGGCAAAAAAAGAATAAAAAATTTTCCTCAAAAAATCGCCAAAAAGGCAAGTCTATAGACTTACTAAATGGCCAAAATTGGCCAAATCAGGGTTTTGAAAACTCCAATTTTCTTCATAAATAATCAGCAAAACCTATCTAAAACCCTCTGAATAGCCTCTAGAGGGTAAATATAGGGTTTTTCTATCAGATTGTGGCAAAATATGAAGAAAATATTTTCCTCAAAAAATCACCAAAGAGGCAAGTCTATAGCCTTACTAAATGGCCAAAAATCGACCAAATCAGGGTTTTCAAAACTCCAAATTTTTCTTCAAAAATAATTAGCAAAACCTATCTAAAACCCTCTGAAAAGCCTCTAGAGGGTAAATATAGGGTTTTTCTATCAGATTATGGCAACAAATGAAGAAGAAATTTCCCTCAAAGAATCGCAAAAAAGGCAAGTCTATAGCCTTACTAAATGGACAAAAAACGGCCAAATCAGGGGTTTTAAAATCTCCAATTTTTCATCAAAAATAATCAGCAAAACCTATCTAAAACACTCTGAATAGCCTCTAGGGGGTAAATAAAGGGTTTTTCTACCAGATTATGGCAAAGAATGAAGAAAAAACTTCCCTCAAAAAATCGCCAAAAAGGCAAGTCTATAGCCTTACTAAATGGCCAAAAATCGGCCAAATCAGGGGTTTTGAAAACTCCAATCTTTCTTCAAAAATAATTAGCAAAACCTATCTAAAACCCTCTGAATAGCCTCTAGAGGGTAAATATAGGGTTTTTCTATCAGATTGTCGCAAAAAATGAAGAAAATATTTCCCTCAAAAAATCGCCAAAAAGGCAAGTCTATAGCCTTACTAAATGGCCAAAAATCGACCAAATCAGGGTTTTCAAAACTCCACATTTTTCTTCAAAAATAATTAGCAAAACCTATCTAAAACCCTCTGAAAAGCCTCTAGAGGGTAAATATAGGGTTTTTCTATCAGATTGTGGCAAAAAATGAAGAAAAAATTTCCCTCAAAAAATCGCAAAAAAGGCAAGTCTATAGCCTTACTAAATGGCCAACAATCGACCAAATCAGGGCTTTTCAAAACTCCAATTTTTCTTCAAAAATAATTATCAAAACCTATCTAAAACCCTCTGAAAAGCCTCTAGAGGGTAATTATGGGGTTTTTCTATCAGATTTAGGCAAAAAATGAATAAAAAATTTTCCTCAAAAAATCGCCAAAAAGGCAAGTCTATAGCCTTACTAAATGGCCAAAAATTGGCCAAATCAGGGGTTTTGAAAACTCCAATTTTTCTTCATAAATAATCAGCAAAACCTATCTAAAACCCTCTGAAAAGCCTCTAGAGGGTAAATATAGGGTTTTTCTATCAGATTGTCGCAAAAAATGAAGAAAATATTTCCCTCAAAAAATCGCCAAAAAGGCAAGTCTATAGCCTTACTAAATGGCCAAAAATCGACCAAATCAGGGGTTTTCAAAACTCCAATTTTTCTTCAAAAATATTTAGCAAAACCTATCTAAAACCCTCTGAAAAGCCTCTAGAGGGTAAATATAGGGTTTTTCAATCAGATTATGGCAAAAAATGAAGAAGAAATTTCCCTCAAAGAATAGCAAAAAAGGCAAGTCTATAGCCTTACTAAATGGTCAAAAATCGACCAAATCAGGGGTTTTCAAAACTCCAATTTTTCTTCAAGAATAATTAGCAAAACCTATCTAAAACCCTCTGAAAAGCCTCTAGAGGGTAAATATGGTGTTTTTCTATCAGATTTAGGCAAAAAATGAATAAAAAATTTTCCTCAAAAAATCGCCAAAAAGGCAAGTCTATAGACTTACTAAATGGCCAAAAATCAGCCAAATCAGGGGTTTTGAAAACTCCAATTTTTCTTCAAAAATAATCAGCAAAACCTATCTAAAACACTCTGAATAGCCTCTAGGGGGTAAATAAAGGGTTTTCTATCAGATTATGGCAAAAAGTAAAGAAAAATTTCCTCAAAAATCGCAATAAATGCAAGTCTATAGTCTTACTAAATGGCCAAAAATCGGCCAAATCAGGGGTTTTGAAAACTCCAATCTTTCTTCAAAAATAATTAGCAAAACCTATCTAAAACCCTCTGAATAGCCTTTAGAGGGTAAATATAGGGTTTTTCTATCAGATTTAGGCAAAAAATGAGTAAAAAATTTTCCTCAAAAAATCGCCAAAAAGGCAAGTCTATAGCCTTACTAAATGGCCGAAAATCGGCCAAATCAGGGGTTTTGAAAACTCCAATTTTCCTTCAAAATAATTAGCAAAACCTATCTAAAACCCTCTGATAGCCTCTAGAGGGTAAATATAGGGTTTTTCTATCAGATTTAGGCAAAAAATGAATAAAAAATTTTCCTCAAAAAATCGCCAAAAAGGCAAGTCTATAGACTTACTAAATGGCCAAAAATCAGCCAAATCAGGGGTTTTGAAAACTCCAATTTTTCTTCAAAAATAATCAGCAAAACCTATCTAAAACACTCTGAATAGCCTCTAGGGGGTAAATAAAGGGATTTTCTATCAGATTATGGCAAAAAATAAAGAAAAAATTTCCCTCAAAAAATCGCAATAAATGCAAGTCTATAGTCTTACTAAATGGCCAAAAATCGGCCAAATCAGGGGTTTTGAAAACTCCAATCTTTCTTCAAAAATAATTAGCAAAACCTATCTAAAACCCTCTGAATAGCCTCTAAAGGGTAAATTTAGGGTTTTTCTATCAGATTTAGGCAAAAAAAGAATAAAAAATTTTCCTCAAAAAATCGCAAAAAAGGCAAGTCTATAGCCTTACTAAATGGCCAAAAATCGACCAAATCAGGGGTTTTGAAAACTCCAATTTTTCTTCATAAATAATCAGCAAAACCTATCTAAAACCCTCTGAACAGCCTCTAAAGGGTAAATATAGGGTTTTTCTATCAGATTTAGGCAAAAAAAGAATAAAAAATTTTCCTCAAAAAATCGCAAAAAAGGCAAGTCTATAGCCTTACTAAATGGCCAAAAAACGGCCAAGTCAGGGGCTTTAAAATCTCCAATTGTTCATCGAAAATAATCAGCAAAACCTATCTAAAACACTATGAATAGCCTCCAGGGGGTAAGTAAAGGGTTTTTCTATCAGATTATGGCAAAAAATGAAAAAAAAATTTCCCTCAAAAAATCGCAAAAAAGGCAAGTCTATAGCCTTACTAAATGGCCAAAAGTCGGCCAAATCAGGGGTTTTGAAAACTCCAAATTTTCTTCAAAAATAATTAGCAAAACCTATCTAAAACACTCTGAATAGCCTCCAGGGGGTAAGTAAAGGGTTTTTCTACCAGATTATGGCAAAAAATGAAAAAAAAATTTCCCTCAAAAAATCGCAAAAAAGGCAAGTCTATAGCCTTACTAAATGGCCAAAAGTCGGCCAAATCAGGGGTTTTGAAAACTCCAATTTTTCTTCAAAAATAATTAGCAAAAGCTATCTAAAACCCTCTGAATAGCCTCTAGAGGGTAAATATAGGGTTTTTCTATCAGATTTAGGCAAAAAAAGAATAAAAATTTTCCTCCAAAAATCGCAAAAAAGGCAAGTCTATTGCCTTACTAAATGGCCAAAAAACGGCCAAATCAGGGGTTTTAAAATCTCCAATTTTTCTTCATAAGTAATCAGCAAAACCTATCTAAAACCCTCTGAATAGCCTCTAGAGGGTAAATATAGGGTTTTTCTATCAGATTGTAGCAAAAATTGAAGAAAAAATTTCCCTAAAAAAATCGCAAAAAAGGCAAGTCTATAGCCTTACTAAATGGCCAAAAATCGACCAAATCAGGGGTTTTGAAAACTCCAACTTCTCTTCATAAATAATCAGCAAAACCTATCTAAAACCCTCTGAACAGCCTCGAAAGGGTAAATATAGGGTTTTTATATCAGATTTAGGCAAAAAAAGAATAAAAAATTTTCCTCAAAAAATCACCAAAAAGGCAAGTCTATAGCCTTACTAAATGGGCAAAAATCGGCCAAATCAGGGGTTTTGAAAACTCCAATTTTTCTTCAAAAATAATCAGCAAAACCTATTTAAAACACTCTGAATGGCCTCTAGAGGGTAAATATAGGGTTTTTCTATCAGATTGTGGCAAAAAATGAAGAAAAGATTTCCCTCAAAAAACTCGCAAAAAAGGCAAGTCTATAGCCTTACTAAATGGCCAAAAATCGACCAAATCAGGGGTTTTCAAAACTCCAATTTTTCTTCAAAAATAATTAGCAAAACCTATCTAAAACCCTCTGAAAAGCCTCTAGAGGGTAAATATAGGGTTTTTCTACCAGACTATGGCAAAAAATGAATAAAAAATTTTCCTCAAAAAATCACCAAAAAGGCAAGTCTATAGCCTTACTAAATGGGCAAAAATCGGCCAAATCAGGGGTTTTGAAAACTCCAATTTTTCTTCAAAAATAATTAGCAAAACCTATCTAAATTCCTCTGAACAGCTTCTAAAGGGTAAATATAGGGTTTTTATATCAGATTTAGGCAAAAAAAGAATAAAAAATTTTCCTCAAAAAATTGCAAAAAAGGCAAGTCTATAGCCTTACTAAATGGGCAAAAATCGGCCAAATCAGGGGTTTTGAAAACTCCAATTTTTCTTCAAAAATAATTAGCAAAACCTATTTAAAACACTCTGAATAGCCTCTAGAGGGTAAATATAGGGTTTTTCTATCAGATTGTGGCAAAAAATGAAGAAAAAATTTCCCTCAAAAAACTCGCAAAAAAGGCAAGTCTATAGCCTTACTAAATGGCCAAAAATCGACCAAATCAGGGGTTTTCAAAACTCCAATTTTTCTTCAAAAATAATTAGCAAAACCTATCTAAAACCCTCTGAAAAGCCTCTAGAGGGTAAATATAGGGTTTTTCTACCAGATTATGGCAAAAAATGAATAAAAAATTTTCCTCAAAAAATCACCAAAAAGGCAAGTCTATAGCCTTACTAAATGGGCAAAAATCGGCCAAATCAGGGGTTTTGAAAACTCCAATTTTTCTTCAAAAATAATTAGAAAAACCTATCTAAAACACTCTGAATAGCCTCTAGGGGGTAAATAAAGGGTTTTTCTATCAGATTATGGCAAAAAATGAAGAAAAAATTTTCCTCAAAAAATCACCAAAAAGGCAAGTCTATAGCCTTACTAAATGGCCAGAAATCGGCCAAATCAGGGGTTTTGAAAACTCCAATTTTTCTTCAAAAATAATCAGCAAAACCTATCTAAAACACTCTGAATAGCCTCTTGGGGGTAAATATAGCGTTTTTCTATCGGATTTAGGCAAAAAAAGAATAAAAAATTTTCCTCAAAAAATCGCAAAAAAGGCAAGTCTATAGCCTTACTAAATGGCCAAAAAATGGCCAAATCAGGGGTTTTGAAAACTCCAACTTTTCTTCATAAATAATCAGCAAAACCTATCTAAAACCCTCTGAATAGCCTCTAGAGGGTAAATATAGGGTTTTTCTATCAGATTGTAGCAAAAATTGAAGAAAAAATTTCCCTCAAAAAATCGCAAAAAAGGCAAGTCTATAGCCTTACTAAATGGCCAAAAATCGACCAAATCAGGGGTTTTGAAAACTCCAATTTCTCTTCATAAATAATCAGCAAAACCTATCTAAAAACCTCTGAACAGCCTCTAAAGGGTAAATATAGGGTTTTTCTATCAGATTTAGGCAAAAAAAGAATAAAAAATTTTCCTCAAAAAATCACCAAAAAGGCAAGTCTATAGCCTTACTAAATGGGCAAAAATCGGCCAAATCAGGGGTTTTGAAAACTCCAATTTTTCTTCAAAAATAATCAGCAAAACCTATCTAAAACACTCTGAATAGCCTCTAGAGGGTAAATATAGGGTTTTTCTATCAGATTGTGGCAAGAAATGAAGAAAAAATTTCCCTCAAAAAACTCTCAAAAAAGGCAAGTCTATAGCCTTACTAAATGGCCAAAAATCGACCAAATCAGGGGTTTTCAAAACTCCAATTTTTCTTCAAAAATAATCAGCAAAACCTATCTAAAACCCTCTGAAAAGCCTCTAGAGGGTAAATATAGGGTTTTTCTATCAGATTTAGGGAAAAAATGAATAAAGAATTTTCCTCAAAAAATCGCCAAAAAGGCAAATCTATAGCCTTACTAAATGGCCAAAAATCGGCCAAATCAGTGGTTTTGAAAACTCCAATATTTCTTCAAAAATAATCAGCAAAAACTATCTAAAACACTCTGAATAGCCTCTAGGGGGTAAATAAAGTGTTTTTCTATCAGATTGTGGCAAAAAATGAAGAAAAAATTTCTCTCAAAAAATCGCAAAAAAGGCAAGTCTTTAGCCTTACTAAATGGCCAAAATCGACCAAGTCAGGGGTTTTCAAAACTCCAATTTTTCTTCAAAAATAATTAGCAAAACCTATCTAAATTCCTCTGAACAGCTTCTAAAGGGTAAATATAGGGTTTTTCTATCAGATTTAGGCAAAAAAAGAATAAAAAATTTTCCTCAAAAAATTGCAAAAAAGGCAAGTCTATAGCCTTACTAAATGGCCAAAAAATGGCCAAATCAGGGGTTTTGAAAACTCCAACTTTTCTTCATAAATAATCAGCAAAACCTATCTTAACCTTCTGAATAGCCTCTAGAGGGTAAATATAGGGTTTTTCTATCAGATTGTGGCAAAAAATGAAGAAAAAATTTCCCTCAAAAAACTCGCAAAAAAGGCAAGTCTATAGCCTTACTAAATGGCCAAAAATCGACCAAATCAGGGGTTTTCAAAACTCCAATTTTTCTTCAAAAATAATTAGCAAAACCTATCTAAAACCCTCTGAGAAGCCTCTAGAGGGTAAATATGGGGTTTTTCTATCAGATTATGGCGAAAAATGAAGAAGAAATTTCCCTCAAAGAATAGCAAAGAAGGCAAGTCTATAGCCTTACTAAATGGCCAAAAATGGACCAAATCAGGGGTTTTCAAAACTCCAATTTTTCTTCAAAAATAATTAGCAAAACCTATCTAAAACCCTCTGAAAAGCCTCTATAGGGTAAATATGGGGTTTTCCTATCAGATTTAGGCAAAAAATAAAGAAAAAATTACCCTCAAAAAATCGCAATAAATGCAAGTCTATAGTCTTACTAAATGGCCAAAAATAGGCCAAATCAGGGGTTTTAAAAACTCCAATCTTTCTTCAAAATTAATTAGCAAAACCTATCTAAAACCCTCTGAATAGCCTCTAGAGGGTAAATATAGGGTTTTTCTATCAGATTTAGGCAAAAAAAGAATAAAAAATTTTCCTCAAAAAATTGCAAAAAAGGCAAGTCTATAGCCTTACTAAATGGCCAAAAAATGGCCAAATCAGGGGTTTTGAAAACTCCAACTTTTCTTCATAAATAATCAGCAAAACCTATCTTAACCCTCTGAATAGCCTCTAGAGGGTAAATATAGGGTTTTTCTATCAGATTGTGGCAAAAAATGAAGAAGAAATTTCCCTCAAAGAATAGCAAAAAAGGCAAATCTATAGCCTTACTAAATGGCCAAAAATCGGCCAAATCAGTGGTTTTGAAAACTCCAATTTTTCTTCAAAAATAATTAGCAAAACCTATCTAAAACCCTCTGAAAAGCCTCTATAGGGTAAATATGGGGTTTTTCTATCAGATTTAGGCAAAAAATGAATAAAAAATTTTCATCAAAAAATCACCAAAAAGGCAAGTCTATAGCCTTACTAAATGGGCAAAAATCGGCCAAATCAGGGGTTTTGAAAACTCCAATTTTTCTTCAAAAATAATTAGAAAAACCTATCTAAAACACTCTGAATAGCCTCTAGGGGGTAAATAAAGGGTTTTTCTATCAGATTATGGCAAAAAATGAAGAAAAAATTTTCCTCAAAAAATCACCAAAAACGCAAGTCTATAGCCTTACTAAATGGCCAAAAATCGGCCAAATCAGGGGTTTTGAAAACTCCAATTTTTCTTCGAAAATAATCAGCAAAACCTATCTAAAACACTCTGAATAGCCTCTTGGGGGTAAATATAGCGTTTTTCTATCAGATTTAGGCAAAAAAAGAATAAAAAATTTCCCTCAAAAAATCGCAATAAATGCAAGTCTATAGTCTTACTAAATGGCCAAAAATAGGCCAAATCAGGGGTTTTGAAAACTCCAATCTTTCTTCAAAATTAATTAGCAAAACCTATCTAAAACCCTCTGAATAGCCTCTAGAGGGTAAATATAGGGTTTTTCTATCAGATTTAGGCAAAAAAAGAATAAAAAATTTTCCTCAAAAAATTGCAAAAAAGGCAAGTCTATAGCCTTACTAAATGGCCAAAAAATGGCCAAATCAGGGGTTTTGAAAACTCCAACTTTTCTTCATAAATAATCAGCAAAACCTATCTTAACCCTCTGAATAGCCTCTAGAGGGTAAATATAGGGTTTTTCTATCAGATTGTGGCAAAAAATGAAGAAGAAATTTCCCTCAAAGAATAGCAAAAAAGGCAAATCTATAGTCTTACTAAATGGCCAAAAATAGGCCAAATCAGGGGTTTTGAAAACTCCAATCTTTCTTCAAAACTAATTAGCAAAACCTATCTAAAACCCTCTGAATAGCCTCTAGAGGGTAAATATAGGGTTTTTCTATCAGATTTAGGCAAAAAATGAGTAAAAAATTTTCCTCAAAAAAACGCCAAAAAGGCAAGTCTATAGCCTTACTAAATGGCCAAAAATCGGCCAAATCAGGGATTTTGAAAACTCCAACTTTTCTTCATAAATAATCAGCAAAACCTATCTTAACCCTCTGAATAGCCTCTAGAGGGTAAATATAGGGTTTTTCTATCAGATTGTGGCAAAAAATGAAGAAAAAACTTCCCTCAAAAAACTCGCAAAAAAGGCAAGTCTATAGCCTTACTAAATGGCCAAAAATCGACAAAATCAGGGGTTTTCAAAACTCCAATTTTTCTTCAAAAATAATTAGCAAAACCTATCTAAAACCCTCTGAGAAGCCTCTAGAGGGTAAATATAGGGTTTTTCTATCAGATTATGGCAAAAAATGAAGAAGAAATTTCCCTCAAAGAATAGCAAAAAAGGCAAATCTATAGCCTTACTAAATGGCCAAAAATCGGCCAAATCAGTGGTTTTGAAAACTCCAATTTTTCTTCAAAACTAATTAGCAAAACCTATCTAACACCCTCTGAATAGCCTCTAGAGGGTAAATATAGGGTTTTTCTATCAGATTTAGGCAAAAAATGAGTAAAAAATTTTCCTCAAAAAACTCGCAAAAAAGGCAAGTCTATAGCCTTACTAAATGGCCAAAAATCGACCAAATCAGGGGTTTTCAAAACTCCAATTTTTCTTCAAAAATAATTAGCAAAACCTATCTAAAACCCTCTGAGAAGCCTCTAGAGGGTAAATATGGGGTTTTTCTATCAGATTATGGCGAAAAATGAAGAAGAAATTTCCCTCAAAGAATAGCAAAAAAGGCAAGTCTATAGCCTTACTAAATGGCCAAAAATGGACCAAATCAGGGGTTTTCAAAACTCCAATTTTTCTTCAAAAATAATTAGCAAAACCTATCTAAAACCCTCTGAAAAGCCTCTATAGGGCAAATATGGGGTTTTTCTATCAGATTTAGGCAAAAAATAAAGAAAAAATTTCCCTCAAAAAATCGCAATAAATGCAAGTCTATAGTCTTACTAAATGGCCAAAAATAGGCCAAATCAGGGGTTTTGAAAACTCCAATCTTTCTTCAAAATTAATTAGCAAAACCTATCTAAAACCCTCTGAATAGCCTCTAGAGGGTAAATATAGGGTTTTTCTATCAGATTTAGGCAAAAAAAGAATAAAAAATTTTCCTCAAAAAATTGCAAAAAAGGCAAGTCTATAGCCTTACTAAATGGCCAAAAAATGGCCAAATCAGGGGTTTTGAAAACTCCAACTTTTCTTCATAAATAATCAGCAAAACCTATCTTAACCCTCTGAATAGCCTCTAGAGGGTAAATATAGGGTTTTTCTATCAGATTGTGGCAAAAAATGAAGAAGAAATTTCCCTCAAAGAATAGCAAAAAAGGCAAATCTATAGCCTTACTAAATGGCCAAAAATCGGCCAAATCAGTGGTTTTGAAAACTCCAATTTTTCTTCAAAAATAAATAGCAAAACCTATCTAAAACCCTCTGAAAAGCCTCTATAGGGTAAATATGGGGTTTTTCTATCAGATTTAGGCAAAAAATGAATAAAAAATTTTCATCAAAAAATCACCAAGAAGGCAAGTCTATAGCCTTACTAAATGGGCAAAAATCGGCCAAATCAGGGGTTTTGAAAACTCCAATTTTTCTTCAAAAATAATTAGAAAAACCTATCTAAAACACTCTGAATAGCCTCTAGGGGGTAAATAAAGGGTTTTTCTATCAGATTATGGCAAAAAATGAAGAAAAAATTTTCCTCAAAAAATCACCAAAAACGCAAGTCTAGAGCCTTACTAAATAGCCAAAAATCGGCCAAATCAGGGGTTTTGAAAACTCCAATTTTTCTTCAAAAATAATCAGCAAAACCTATCTAAAACACTCTGAATAGCCTCTTGCGGGTAAATATAGCGTTTTTCTATCAGATTTAGGCAAAAAAAGAATAAAAAATTTCCCTCAAAAAATCGCAATAAATGCAAGTCTATAGTCTTACTAAATGGCCAAAAATAGGCCAAATCAGGGGTTTTGAAAACTCCAATCTTTCTTCAAAATTAATTAGCAAAACCTATCTAAAACCCTCTGAATAGCCTCTAGAGGGTAAATATAGGGTTTTTCTATCAGATTTTGGCAAAAAAAGAATAAAAAATTTTCCTCAAAAAATTGCAAAAAAGGCAAGTCTATAGCCTTACTAAATGGCCAAAAAATGGCCAAATCAGGGGTTTTGAAAACTCCAACTTTTCTTCATAAATAATCAGCAAAACCTATCTTAACCCTCTGAATAGCCTCTAGAGGGTAAATATAGGGTTTTTCTATCAGATTGTGGCAAAAAATGAAGAAGAAATTTCCCTCAAAGAATAGCAAAAAAGGCAAATCTATAGTCTTACTAAATGGCCAAAAATAGGCCAAATCAGGGGTTTTGAAAACTCCAATCTTTCTTCGAAACTAATTAGCAAAACCTATCTAAAACCCTCTGAATAGCCTCTAGAGGGTAAATATAGGGTTTTTCTATCAGATTTAGGCAAAAAATGAGTAAAAAATTTTCCTCAAAAAAACGCCAAAAAGGCAAGTCTATAGCCTTACTAAATGGCCAAAAATCGGCCAAATCAGGGATTTTGAAAACTCCAACTTTTCTTCATAAATAATCAGCAAAACCTATCTTAACCCTCTGAATAGCCTCTAGAGGGTAAATATAGGGTTTTTCTATCAGATTGTGGCAAAAAATGAAGAAAAAATTTCCCTCAAAAAACTCGCAAAAAAGGCAAGTCTATAGCCTTACTAAATGGCCAAAAATCGAACAAATCAGGGGTTTTCAAAACTCCAATTTTTCTTCAAAAATAATTAGCAAAACCTATCTAAAACCCTCTGAGAAGCCTCTAGAGGGTAAATATAGGGTTTTTCTATCAGATTATGGCAAAAAATGAAGAAGAAATTTCCCTCAAAGAATAGCAAAAAAGGCAAATCTATAGCCTTACTAAATGGCCAAAAATCGGCCAAATCAGTGGTTTTGAAAACTCCAATTTTTCTTCAAAAATAATTAGCAAAACCTATCTAAAACCCTCTGAAAAGCCTCTATAGGGTAAATATGGGGTTTTTCTATCAGATTTAGGCAAAAAATAAAGAAAAAATTTTCCTCAAAAAATCGCAATAAATGCAAGTCTATAGTCTTACTAAATGGCCAAAAATAGGCCAAATCAGGGGTTTTGAAAACTCCAATCTTTCTTCAAAACTAATTAGCAAAACCTATCTAACACCCTCTGAATAGCCTCTAGAGGGTAAATATAGGGTTTTTCTATCAGATTTAGGCAAAAAATGAGTAAAAAATTTTCCTCAAAAAATCGCCAAAAAGGCAAGTCTATAGCCTTACTAAATGGCCAAAAATCGGCCAAATCAGGGGTTTTGAAGACTCCAATTTTTCTTCAAAAATAATTAGCAAAACCTATCTAAAACACTCTGAATAGCCTCTAGGGGGTAAATAAAGGGTTTTTCTATCAGATTATGGCAAAAAATAAAGATAAAATTTCCCTCAAAAAATCGCCATAAATGCAAGTCTATAGCCTTACTAAATGGCCAAAAATCGGCCAAATCAGGGGTTTTGAAAACTCCAATTTTTCTTTAAAAATAATTAGCAAAACCTATCTAAAACCCTCTGAAAAGCCTCTAGACGGTAAATATAGGGTTTTTCTATCAGATTATGGCAAAAAATGAATAAAAAATTTTCCTCAAAGAATCGCAAAAAAGGCAAGTCTATAGCCTTACTAAATGGCCAAAAAACGACCAAATCAGGGGTTTTGAAAACTCCAATTTTTCTTCATAAATAATCAGCAAAACATATCTAAAACCCTCTGAATAGCCTTGAGAGGGTAAATATAGGGTTTTTCTATCTGATTTTGGCAAAAAATGAAGAAAAAATTTCCCTCCAAAAATCGCAAAAGAGGCAAGTCTATAGCCTTACTAAATGGCCAAAAATCGACCAAATCAGGGGTTTTCAAAACTCCAATTTTTCTTCAAAAATAATTAGCAAAACCTATCTAAAACCCTATAATAGCCTCTAGAGGGTAAATATAGGGTTTTTCTACCAGATTATGGCAAAAAATGAAAAAAAAATTTCCTTCAAAAAATCGCAAAAAAGGCAAGTCTATAGCCTTACTAAATGGCCAAAAATCGGCCAAATCAGGGGTTTTGAAAACTCCAATTTTTCTTCAGAAATGATTAGCAAAACCTATCTAAAACCCTTTGAATAGCCTCTAGGGGGTAAATAAAGGATTTTTCTATCACATTATAGCAAAAAATGAAGAAAAAATTTCCCTCGCATAATCGCAAAGAAGGCAAGTCTATAGCCTTACTAATTGGCCGAAATCGGCCAAAATAAGTGGATTGAAAACTCCAATTTTTCTTCAAAAATAATTAGCAAAACCTATCTAAAACCCTCTGAGTAGCCTCTAAGGGGTAAATAAAGGGTTTTTCTAACATATTATGGCAAAAAAGGAAGGAAAAATTTTCCTCAAAAAATCGCCAAAGCGGCAAGTCTATAGCCTTGCCAAATGGCCAAAAATCAGCAAAAATCAGGGGTTTTGAAAACTTCAATTTTTCTTAAAAAATAATTAATAATATTAGGGAAACCCATCTTAGACCCCCTGAATAGCCTCCAGGGGATAGATTAAGGGTTTTTTTATCACATAATGGCTAAAAAGGAAGAAAAAATTTCCCTCAACAAGTCGCCAAAAAAGCAAGTCTGTAGCCTTGCAAAACGGCCAAAGATGGGGCAAAATCGGGGGAAAAGACATGTTGCCCGCTACATTGATGTGCCCTCGGTGTCTTCCAGTTTGGCCACCTTGGAAACTTTGTAGCGTGTGTTTAGCCACCCTGAGAGACACGCCAAACACAGTGTCACGCGCGACAAGTCTCCCAGTTTAGCAATAGCTTAACGCGAATCAGTTGTAATCGGCGAAGTAGAGCATGCCCGATTTTCTGGAACTGTGCACCGACTAGTAGTTCATCGCAGCTTGCAACTAGTAGTTCTGACTGAGCGCAATGTCAAGATAAGCCTGGTATAACGTTTATGCAAGAAAAAATTCAAGTTTTTTGCTGGTTATAGGCATCGTTCAGTGTGGGCAGAAATAATTGACATTATGAGAAACTTTGGAGAATCGTCCTATATGTCAACATTCTTATTAGAAAAAAGTGTAGACAAGTAGTTTGTGTACAGTAGTTCATACTTTATTTATTTATTCATATTTATACACGATATCCCATCCGAAAAATTAAAGTAATAAATATATATAAATGTAGCTGAAGTAAAAACATCAAATCTTAAAAATAATTTGTTGGCCTAGACTGTGTCCTTATCAATATCTGATCTTCCTGGGAGTCGTGTTTCACTTAAATGTTTGCTGAGCTTATGCGTTTTTAATTTTCTTTTAAACTGATAGAGCGAGGAAGTTTCCCTTATATCCACAGGTATTTCATTCCAGGCTTTAAGCCCAGAAAAGTGGAAGCCCTTCTTTGTACATTCATACTGAAATTTTAATGAGTGAAGTGTGTGCAGTGTTTATCAGTGTATCTTTAGCACTTGTTGTTTTAAACCTGTTTATTTATGCATCTAAAAGAAGTGAATTGAAGTCTGGAGAGATAAAAATGAAAAAATGCAAACAAATTTCTTCCTCGTTGTACCTGTCCTGCGTTGCGTCTATTCAGTATATGCGGTTTGGGAGCGGTTTGCTCATCGGCCTAATACGATAAACAAAAGCAAAATGCTTTTAAAACTTGAATGGAGATTAAATAATGATATTTATAGAAAAATGGTAGTCTAAACTTGGAAAATTGTTTATTGATTATTGCTTATTGGTTTTTCGATAGGGAATTGAAAAAGCGGGAGATCGCGCATGCGTTCGACCAGGAAAGCGTTGGAGAACTGGGAACTAGGTTCTCGGTACTTGGCGGTAATTCTGCGCTGCGGTACCTGGCAACTGCTGACGTCAGTTCCAATAGGCAAAATGGCTTCCTGTCGATATAGCTCAATAGAGAAAGTACGTAGGCAGCCGTTGCTAGAGAGGCCTAAATGATATTGCGACAGCTTATTCAGAAGGCGTAGTACTTCTGGGCGAGTTTGACGTTCACGAGAACGCTGATGCAATTAAACTCTGCGTAACAACTTGAGTTAAATAATACTAAACAGTCTGCCTGTGTGCTAAAGCCCTTGGCCTTTGTCTAGAAAACACCTTCTCAAACTTCATTTCACGTGCATACAACTTCAGACGTCTCTTCTCGAAATTTTGAGGAGGATCTGCATTTCACGCGACACGCAGGAGTTTAGATTCACGCATTCACGCGCAAAAGTTTCTCGTCTCACGAAATCATGCATGAAAAATGGTCCAATAACGCATAATGGGAGGCCTCTCTAATAGTTACCCATGTCTTATTAACGCCCCTTTCTGACGGAGGCTCCCTTCTTATGAGCACCCCTCTCCAATGAGTGTCCCGCTCTAATCAACATCACTCCCTAATGAGCACCCTTGCTAATCACCACCCTTCTTAATGAGCGCCGCTTCTTAATGAATGGCCACCTCTGGTGAGCGTCCTTATGTAATAATTGCCCTTGTCTATTGAACGCCCCTCTCCAACGCAGGCTTCTCTCTAATAAGAACGCCTCTAAATTGAGCAGCCTCTCTAAAGAGTGCCACTCACTAATAAGGACCTCTCTTTAATGAGAGCCCCTCTAGAGCGCCTCCACTTAAATGAGCGTCACTCTCGTTTCAGCAGCCTTCTCTATCGAGGGCCCCTCGCTAACAAGTTGACCCTCTCTAATGAGCGTCCCTCTCAAGAGAGTGCCCCACACTTATAGTAAGTTTCCTTCCCTAGGAGCGCCCCTCTCTAATGAGTGGCCCTCTCCAATGACCAACGCTCTTTAATGAGCACCCCTCATCTCTGAGAGGAATTATTAGAGAATAGAGTGGCAAAGTGAAAAACAATTTTTAGAATTTCTCAATTTGTTTCTCATTTTCTGATGGCCATATCTCAGCCTTATTTAATATTCTCGACTGATTTTCGACATTTTTGCATTGTTTTGACGCTCCTTCAGAAAATTAAGAGCAAATTGAAAAATTCTAAAAATTGTTTTTTCATTTTGCCACTCTACATGTTGGGAAAATTTTTTTGTTAAGAGTGTTGTTCATCGAATTGTCACGAATACTCCATGCTGATTGGTTACTCAAAATGTAAACAAATCAAATGGTTGGTTAAAAATGAATATCAATTATATATATTTTATTCCGCATAAAAGTGGCTTCAACTTTTTAATGAATATGTCTAGGAAGGTTATACTATCGGGTAGCTTTGACATAAGGACACTCCTTGCTTAAGATACCTTTCAAAATCTAATGATCAACCGCACATAGTCCCTCCTATAAGATGAAACTCTGAATATACATCGCAGCTATAGAACCAAAACACATTAAGACCTGACCACGGACTTTAAGCAACCCGACTACCATGAATACTGGTTGAATATTTAAATAATACGTCTTATGATTTCCATATATAAAGCGTAAACGGGCTGTCTTATTTGCGTCAAGTTAGATTGATCAATAATTTAGCATTTTGATATCATCATCGTTAAAATACAAACTATCGGAATATCAAACAGTTGGGCGTTTGCATCGATCGTGACTTGAACAAGGTAAGTTTTTTTCTATACCTTACTTTATGCTGAGAGCCTACAATCTTGGATAAAATATATTGGAACAGTCTGAATAGCTCTGCTATTATCTATGAATTCCCCATTCTCTCCCGTTGCAATGGTGTTTCGAACAAAAGTCGTCTTTTTCTACTACCAACATTGTTTGGGGGTAAAAGGGGGGTAGAAAAACAAGAATAAGAGTTATGGAAGTAGAAAACCAATGGAATAGGCCGTATTCCTTGGAAAAAGCCTGGTTCCAAATATTTTGTCCAAGATTGTAGCTATAGGGATAAGGCGCTATGAGGGTATTAGGGATATGGGATGTTTCCAGAAAATCAATGGGATAATTCTGGACAAAATAAAGGGTATATACCGGGTATTTTTGTGAAATTCTGGGATAAAAGGGAGAAAACATACAGGAAATTAGGGATATGTTAAGAATGAGTGCAGGGGATACGGTATATTCTGACCCCCCTAACGGGGCCCCAAAGAAAAAATCGTCCTTACTTGAAGCTCGATGAAGTGATATCGTACAATTTTCGCGTTTTGGTTTTGTGTTGTTTTTGCACCTTAACGGGAGACGTTTCACTCTGGTCAAAAGTTAGCTGACCCACTGAGCTATAAAGTTTCCCTTAGCTGGAGGCAGTTTTCTCATATAAGCACTAAAAGAGCCAAAGATGGATACTAAGAGATGTTCTAACAAACAAATAACTTCTTAAGTCACTCTATGTGTCTTAGCAAGCACATACAAGGATTACTCGTTTCTAAGACCATAAAATCGGAGCTCTCCCTTGCAGTGTTTCTGTCAAACATTGTTCATCAAACATTGGCTTGTCAAGCAAAATGCTTGACTGTATGGCCACGTTGCTTGCCAAATCGTTATTGATTGTGACAGGCAGAAAATGATTTTGAAGTCTTTCGAAAACACAGGCTGAGAAGTTCTGCCTATGAAGCGATTTCTGAAACAGTTTGTTTGGCAGACGGCAAAACTTTACTCAAAGCACATCTCAAATGTTTGAACAACAATGTTTACTCGTTCGGTCAGGGCCTCAAGAACAACAATAAAAAGGAGTACCTCTGTAGCATCATTCTGTTGAAGTAGAAGGTATAGGGGGTCCTCCAGATCGAAAAACCTACCGTTCAGATCAAGATTAAGATAAAAGCTTCGAAAGCCCACGGTCGGGCACTAGCTATCTATGAATTGGATACAAGGGAAGGGTAACCTTTTTCATGATTTTGGTATATGGAATGGTGTCAAATTTCACGATTCTGGTATAGGAACGGTTTCCACCTTCAAATGTAGGTATAAGAAACGACACAGATTTTCAAAGTTTGATGTAAGTAATGGTACAGATTTCAAACATTACAGAGAGTTCGATATTTTATATTCGGTTATACTGTTGTTTAAAATTGATTAAAATGAGTATACTTTTTTACGAAATTGGTATGAAAAGGGGTTTGTCTCTGAAGCTCAGGCGGCACGTTCCAGACAAAATCTGGTCAAATGCCCACGTCTCTGTATTGCTGCGAAGGAGTAAGCCTTCAGTTATGCTAAAACTAGGGAAGAATTAAATTTTTCAGCAGCACGCCAGAAAAATTTTCTATACTCTTTCATTTTTGGCAAAGAAAGCCACCACCCTTAAACATGATTCTACAATAGGACAACACTAGCTTGACAACGCAAACTAGGCCTAAATTTTTTATGTCTGGAATGCATTATAAAGTGGATGCATACATAACTGACAGGGCAAGTACACATTTATAGCACAAACAAGTTTAATTATTTGCTATCCATTGACTGACCATGATCCATTGACTGAATCTGGTTCTCGATCAATGAACGCTTTCGCTGAATTCAGGGTAACTAGCTCTTATGCAGGTTAAGAGGAATTGAATCTCAATTGACCTGGAGTTGCCATGGCAACAAGTCTAACACTTTAAATGACGTAAGCTGTTTTTATCGCAGTTAACGCCTCCATGTTAGCTTAATATTCATGTGATTCATTTCTAGATGACGTCATATTATCAATATTCCACGAGTTACAATACTCCAACTGGAAGCGTCCGGCGCTCTTCGACCTCACATACATCATACAGCAGTGGAGGACCGGGCTCCGGTTACCAAAATAATTACTCCTCGTCGTCTTATAGCAGCAGTTATTCTTCATCAAAAAACAACCGGGTCAATGATATCAAAAGCAACGGTTTGATAAGCGAATTTTCCGGCTCCGGCAGTGACATTTTCAAAGCTATTACTGATTCGGACAATGCAAAAGGCTTTAAAAAACAGGACTATAACAAACTGAAAGAACAATGCCGTCAGTCTGGAAAGCTGTTTGAGGATCCGCTGTTCCTAGCAGACGACCGGAGCTTGTTCTACAGCCAACGGTCGCCGAGAAAGTTCGTTTGGAAACGACCAGGGGTAAGTATAAAAGGGGAATTCGTAAAAATATTGCTATTTAGTAGATCGCAATAGACCATTCCAAAGAAGACTGGTTCGGCATGATATTTTTCTGGAAGACGGTGGACATCTTGAGTAAGGGAATTCTCTCTGCATTAAGTTGGCCGGGATCGCGATCGCTTTTAGAGAAGTAGTGCAGCAAATTTTGCTACAAATTCACAAATAATAATAGAAAAAGAGAGAAAAGGAATATTCGAGTAACAATGTAAGGGGACATCTTGAGTAAGGGAATCCTCTTTGCATAAAGTGACCTCATCTGGAGTAAGGGAATCCTCTCTGCATATAGTGACCGGGATCGCGATCGCTTTTAGAGATGTAGTGCAGCAAATTTTGCTACAAATTCACAAATAATAATAGAAAAAGAGAAAAAAGGAATATTCGAGTAACAATGTAAGGGGACATCTTGAGTAAGGGAATCCTCTCTGCATAAAGTGACCTCATCTGGAGTAAGGGAATCCTCTCTGCATATAGTGACCGGGATCGCGATCGCTTTTAGAGATGTAGTGCAGCAAATTTTGCTACAAATTCACAAATAATAATAGAAAAAGAGAGAAAAGGAATATTCGAGTAACAATGTAAGGGGACATCTTGAGTAAGGGAATCCTCTCTGCATAAAGTGACCTCATCTGGAGTAAGGGAATCCTCTCTGCATATAGTGACCGGGATCGCGATCGCTTTTAGAGATGTAGTGCAGCAAATTTTGCTACAAATTCACGAATAATAAGAGAAAAAGAGAGAAAAGGAATATTCGAGTAACAATGTAAGGGGACATCTTGAGTAAGGGAATCCTCTCTGAATAAAGTGACCTCATCTGGAGTAAGGGAATCCTCTCTGCATATAGTGACCGGGATCGCGATCGCTTTTAGAGATGAGTGCAGCAAATTTTGCTAGAAATTCACGAATAATAAGAGAAAAAGAGAGAAAAGGAATATTCGAGTAACAATGTAAGGGGACATCTGGAGTAAAGGAATCCTCTCTGAATAAAGTGACCTCATCCGGAGTAAGGGAATCCTCTCTGCATAAAGTGACTTCATCCGGGGTAAGGGAATCCTCTCTGCATATAGTGACTTCATCCGGGGTAAGGGAATCCTCTCTGCATAAAGTGACTTCATCCTTGGTAAGGGAATCCTCTCTGCATAAAGTGACTTCATCCGGGGTAAGGGAATCCTCTCTGCATAAAGTGACTTCATCCTTGGTAAGGGAATCCTCTCTGCATAAAGTGACTTCATCCGGGGTAAGGGAATCCTCTCTGCATATAGTGACTTCATCCGGGGTAAGGGAATCCTCTCTGCATAAAGTGACTTCATCCTTGGTAAGGGAATCCTCTCTGCATAAAGTGACTTCATCCGGGGTAAGGGAATCCTCTCTGCATATAGTGACCGGGATCGCGATCGCTTTTAGAGACGTAGTGCAGCAAATTTTGCTAGAAATTCACGAATAATAAGAGAAAAAGAGAAAAAAGGAATCTTCGACTTACAATGTTGAAAATATGCGCGGAAACGTAAAAAAAAGATGCAAGTAACTCAAAGAAAGGAAAATACTTGATTAAATGCCTCCTTGAGCAGAAAAGCTAGGACTTGAATCCTCTCACTTTTAATTCAATGAAACGTGGATTTGAAGAAGAATTTTCTGCACTACATCTCCTGAAGTGTTGTGATTTTTTTGCCTGTCACCAGAAGCAACAATTCTCAACAGTAGAAAAACAGGAAGAAAATTAAACAATTGATCCTGCTAAAAAGCAATAGTAGCTAAAAAGAAAATTACATACAAGGGATAAAATCCAAAAATCTTGACGGACTTAAAATTACAGAGAAATAGAATAATACACACTTTTTTTTTATAAGAATACCTTATTTTTTGCCGAGCCTCGATTATTCTTAAGCTTATTCGATTTTGAGCCTGAAAATATTCTTAAATTATTCTTAATCATCAATGTTGTAAATTGGCCTGAAGATCAAGAGAAATAAGTCAAATCTTTGTCATTTGTTATTTTATTAATAAAAAGAGTTACTGTATCAAAGAGTCATCAGACAGGATGTATGCATTTCAAAACAAATACAGTTGCCTGACAATCACACTTATTGTGCAGTGTAAAAAACGCAGAGAAATAAAAATGATCCTCATCAAGCTTGAGCCTCAGATTATTCTTAAATAATTCTTAAATTTCAGCAATTTTGAGCCTGAATATTTTTATAGACTGTATTCTTATAAAAAAAAGTGTGTATGCAATGTGTAGGTTAAATGTTTTAAATAACAGTTCTGGGTCATTTAAAAGAGCGTTATTAATTGTACCTGTCATAATTCAGTTTCAAGTCACTTGGAAAGATTCTGGAAAAAGTTCATGCTCCATGCTCTGTTCTGAAGAAGCAGGTCTTGAACAGCTCGAAATGAGGACAGAAACCCTACAAAAAAATGAATAACTGAAATCCAAACGTGTTGCATCGAATATCACAATACAAAAAAATATTTTGATCTAATTATTTATCCATTTCATCCCTGTTAGGCCTAAATGGGAGTAACCTCCGGCAGGGATGCCAGAGCGGTGGTAGGGCAAGAGGGGCGACCGGGGACGTAAGGACAATTGAGATAAAAAATAAGGGGGATTGGCGGTTTTCGGTTTTTGTGTTCACGCCCTTCAGATGCAAGAAAAGTTTTTCAACGAGTATTAATCATGTTTTTATACGACAATTTTTGGCTATGTCTCCACATTTTTGCATTTCGAATGGCATAATAATGGCGAAACATCGCATTTAACGTGGTCAAAGTCAATTATCGTTTCACATTGAAAGGGCACTTTTGCCCCCCGCGCCCCCTTTCTGGTGTCCCTGAGTCCTCTGGGTTTCTCATAAAGTTTGGAAATTAAAAGAAGACAGCTTTGTCTTCAAAACGAAACGTTAGTGTAAATATCTGGCCTATATTCGGCATGGAAATTAAAAATTAATTTCAATGTTGTAGGAGCTTGTCAGTGATCCACAAATGTTTGTTGGTGGAGCGAGCAGATTCGATGTTTCGCAAGGCATGCTGGGAGATTGCTGGTTCCTTGCTGCGATTGGTGCATTGACGCAAGAAGAACAAATGATGGGCAAAGTTGTTCCGGAAAACCAGTCATTCGATCAGGATTACCAAGGGATATTCCGGTTCAAATTTTGGCAATACGGTGAATGGAGAGAAGTGGTTGTTGATGACCGCTTACCCACGTATAATAACCAACTCGTGTTCACGCATTCAAAGAAAACAAATGAGTTTTGGTCAGCTTTGCTTGAAAAGGCCTACGCCAAGTACGTTTGGTGATACACCTTATTTCTTAGAATACAATATCAGATACTTCGCTTAGAAGGGAAATAGCCCCCTTCTTCTTAAAGACCTCGTTGAATACACCTCCTAAATAAACGCTCCGGCGTTTAATAGCAGTAGAAACGGCGCCTTCATAGCTACTACCGCCTTCCTCCCAGGAACGATCCTTCAGACTACGACTTGTTTCTGACTGAAGCGAAAATTATACTTGGATTCTTCAATACCCTGGGTACTCATTTACCGACGTCGGGAAGATCCCTCGATAAGTTGAGTGATTCGACGGGACTGCAGCCTACGATCTTTTTAATCGTGTGCCCAAATAATTAACCACTCGGTCTCATTCAGCTATCAAACACTCTTTCCTTGAACAGGGCATGTTTCCCAGGGGGGGGGGAGGGGGTACTCAGCATATTTTTCATATGGGGAGGTGCCGTTTTTCCGGGTATCTTCTTCATGAAAAAATTCTGGAGCCGGGTAAAGATTGGGTCCTTTTTCTGGATCAAGGCAACGTTAGACGAAGCTTTTTTCTGCTTGCAACCCCGTTTTCAAACCAAACAACCTCTATAACAACACTAATGAAACTCTTGTTACTTCCTTAGGTTGAACGGTTCCTATGAGGCACTGAAAGGAGGCCAGAGTAGCGAGGCTCTTGAGGATTTCACGGGGGGACTCTGCCTCACTGTGCCATTGGACAAAGCACCGAAGAATCTCGCTAATTTGATGATGCGTGCCTCCCGGTTCAAGTCACTGATGTGCGCAGCTATTGATGCGAAAAATGCCGCAGAAGTTGAAGCTAAGCTAAGCAACGGTTTAGTCAAAGGACATGCGTACACGATTTCAAGCACAGCCCGTGTAAGTACGATTAGGCCATGGTCGAACGATCAAAACATTGCTTGTCAAACATTTGAAATTTGCTTGTCAAGCCAAATGTTTTACTGCTTGGCCACATTCAAACAAAACAATACTCGCCAACAGCTCTTGCTTGCGTCAAGTATACTGAAATGTTTCAAATAAATCGCGCAATGAATTCTGCTTATTTATGCTTTCAAGCAATGTTTTGTGACGTGGTCAAACGTTCAAACATTGTTTTATGAGCAAATTTAAGCGTTTGACGAATATTGATCGTTTTGCCAAGACCTTAGTCTTAAATAAACACTTCTAAATAAAGCTATGTTATGTAAAGTGGTGTATTCTTCAAATCGATCTAATTCATCATATTCTTGAAATATTGTTGTATATCTGTTATAGGTAAATACCCGAAGTAGGGCTGGCGCACAACCCGTCCGCGTGGATTTGGTCCGGGTCAGGAATCCTTGGGGAAACGAAAGAGAATGGAATGGGCCTTGGAGTGACAGGTAAAAACATAGAAACTTTCATTATGTAAACTAGACAGTGATTGCAGAATATCTGAACAGACGATTCAGAAAACTGATACTAGGTCTAACTGTCAGCAGAGCAAAAACAGAACAAACACTTCTTTCAACGCAGAAAGTGACAAGATAGAATACCTCTCTATGTACCAATACGTAGTACAAACCTATTACCTAAACTATGCTTACACCTGTATATCTGTACCTTAGCTTTTACCTGTGCCTAATACCTATAGCTCTACTTTATGGGTATACCTAAGCATATACCCATACCTATAGCTATTACTTTCCATATACCTGCCAATACCTAAGCCTTTACTTATACCTAATAACTATACCTACACCTAAGCCCTTACCTATACCTAATAGTTATAGTTCTACCTTCACCTAAGCCATTATACATATGCCCATACCTATACCTATACTTACCAATAGCTACCTGATTCTTTACCTATACCCAATACCTACAACTTAACCTTAGCCTTTACCTATGCCAAATACATATAGTTCTACCTTCACCAAAGCCTTTACACATACCTATAACTATACCTATGCCTTTACCTATACATATACCTTAGCCTTTACGTATGCATTAGACCTATAGATCAACTTTTACCTAAGCCTTTACCCATACCTATACCCTAAACCTATACCTTTGCCTTTTGTTAACCCTTTACCTATACCAATGCCTATACCCATACCTGAACCAAAGCCTGAACTAATAACTGATTCCTACACCTGTACAAACAACCTATAACTAATACCTATACAAATCCTTAAGTCTTTACCTATACCTATACCTAAACTTATACCTATACCTTTACTTCTATACCTAAGAATTTACCGATATCTATATCAGTACCTATACCTATATCAAATACCTTTACCTAGACATATACCTATTCCTATACCTATACCTTTACCTATATCTGTATCTATTCCAATACCTAAGCTTATATATTTTGTTTGAACAGCTCACCGGAATGGCAGTTGTTGTCAGAAAAGGACAAGAGGGGCATGGGCCTAACATTTGATCACGACGGAGAATTTTGGTAAGAGCAAGACAAATTAAGTTCCTTTAAATCTGGGTACTAGAGAATTAAGTACCTTTAACTCTGGTAAAAAGTTAAATAAAAACAAAAATATGTTCTGTATGTACTGATCTATCAATGACAACTAGTCTGAAATGTTAGATCTTGAATTGATAGATTTCTGATTGGCAAATCAGCGTAGGGTATTGACAACCACGTGATAAAGCCTATCTTGTTTGATTGAAATGTCAAGTTCAAACAACTAATATGATTATGAATGAACGCAAAACGCTCTCGTGTTTTTGCAGGATTTCGGTTCAGGATTTCATAGCAAACTTCACGAAACTGGAAATTTGTATGCTGAGTCCTGATAATTGCGGACACGTCGAGGGGCATCAATGGCAAATGCTGGTACACGAAGGAGAGTGGCAGCCATTTGTATCTGCAGGAGGATGCAGAAATTATCCTGATACCTTCCATACCAATCCACAGTTTAGGTAAGGATTTATCGTGCGGGCTGCTACACAAGCAGTCTGTAGTACAAAGTTAGCTCTGACAAGGCAAGACTCTTCCTTCCAAGAATTCACCATCTTCAACTGCAAGATTCGGCTAAAAATGTCGAAATGACACAGCAAACCAACTCTCAGTGCCAACTTGTAACCAGTAATGACGTCACAATTACGTCATAATGTAACGACATGATCAACAGAATGACGAACGCGTGACGTCAAACAGTGTACATTAGTTAAAGAACTGAAAAAAAAGACTTGGAAAGCAATATCTAACAAAAAAACAAACTTGCAATGGCAACTTGTGGTCACTGGTGACATCAAGATGACGTCAAAGCGACAGCTGGCTACATCACTATGACGTCATAAAATTTCATTGCTCGAAAATTTTTTATATAATCGTTCGTAATTGGTAGTATGTGTAATCTAATCATTATCCTCAATAGAATAAAGCTCGAGGATCCAGATGAAGATGACGATAACGACAGTTGTCAATTTGTCGTTGGATTGCTGCAGAAAGATAGAAGACAAATGAAACTTCTAGGCCAAGATAACCTCACGATTGGTTTTGCTATTTACAAGGTAAATATACTGTATGCAATTGTGCTATAAAATACGTCACAACAGTACACTATTGTTAAAAATTGCCAGCAAGCCTCTTTGCGTCGACTAAAGAAGGTTCGGTTTCTTATCAGACTCTTCAGTTAAAATTCTATCGGTGCAACCAGTTTCATTGCCCGTTGTAGAGAGGTGTCCACTGTATGGAGGTTTGCTTCTACCGAGGTTTTTACAAAAAAAGACCTTCGGGACAAAAATATTTGCCCGTTGTTTGGAGTTGTCCGTTGTAAACAGGTGTCTGTTAATGGTGGTTCCACTTCCACTATATATATTTCCTGTTAATCAAGTTCTTCTGGTCTTTTTCAATGATTCATATATCCTTTCAAGATAATCAGAAGAGAAATCTTCATTTATATGTCTTCGAGTCATATTTTAGCGGTAGACTTATTATCTTCCTCCCACTCTTTCGGAAACAGCTTCTAACAACTACAACAACAAGCAGCTGTTTCCTCAGAGTGGAGCGGGGTGGTGGAGTGTGGAGGAGCGTAGACTAACGAATTTAATAAGTCTATTTTAGCGGTTCTCGGCGATTTCAAAGATTTTACTGAGTTTTTCATTCTATACAGATCGATGATGACGCTAAGCAATACATGAACAATGGCCGTCTCAATAAAGATTTCTTCTTGTATAACAAAATGTCGGAGAAGTCGGAGTCATTCGTCAACGCTCGTGAAGTTGTCGGTCGATTTTCGTTGGATCCGGGCGAATATGTCGTCGTACCGAGCACATTCTACCCACATGAAGAAGGAAAGTTTCTGCTGCGAATGTTTTCGGAGAAAAAACGTGACATGGCGTAAGTCTTAGAGAAAATTTTTATTAAAAGCTTCAGGAGCGCACAACGTTCAGTATAAAATGCATCCCGTTCTTGGAGCGTCTCACTGCGATTTTAATCAGAGTTTTCAGTGTTATGTCCTGGCCAAACGATCAAACATTGTTGGTCATACATTTGAGATTTGCTTTACAAGTAACATTGGGCCGTTCGGCCACGTCACCAAACACTGCTTGAAAAGCAGATTTAGCTCAATGTTATTGAAAAACTTCAAAAACTTCTTTTGCTTTTATCAAGAAAAAAAGTTTGACTAGCAATGTTTTGTGACGAAACGGTGAATGTTTGTGAAGTTTTTCAAAAACATTTCTTAAGGAATTCAGCTCGTCAAGCAATGTTTTGCGACGTGGCTGGGAGGTCAAACATTGTCTGCAAAGCAAAATCTCAAATGTTTGTTTGCCCACACGAAAAACATTGCTCGTCTAATATGTTTCCTTGATACAAGCATACAAGTTTTTTAATAACAATACTGAGAAAAAACTGCTTTTCAAGCAATGTTTTGCGACGTGGCCTTAAGAAGTATTCAAAGTTTTCTGGGGTTAGATTCTCCGTTAACTAAGGCGCGTTTACCCACATTAGATCTTGACAACTGCTTTTACATGAATGTTTTTCTTCCTAGGAAAATGGATACACAAACTAAAATCGAGAAGAAGAAACCAATGGTTTGTAACTACATAGATTAATAGAACATTTCGGGGTTCACGACGCCATATTCTAAGTGGGGCAAAAACCGCTCTAAATTCAATGGCGGCCTATACGAGAAAAGTTTTAAAATTCGTATTCTGAGAAAATAAACTCTCAATTTGTCTCCAATTTATCAGATTTCGATGTAAAATACACTTTTCAAGCATAAAAGAGTTTTTAAGCCTATATTGACTGAAATTTAGCCTGTACTCACTATGATTTCGCGATGCCACATTAAATTCTATGTTGAGAAACCAGGGCAAAACCAGCAAAAATTCATAGTGAGTACAGGCAAAATTTCAATCAATATAGGCTTAACAACTCTTTGTTATGCTTGAAAAGTGTTTTTACTTCGAAATCTGATAAATTCGAGACAAATTGAGAGTTTATTTTCTCAGAATACGAATTTTAAAACTTTTCTCATATAGGCCGCCATTGAATTTAGAGCGGTTTTTGCCCCACTTAGAGTATTGCGTCGTGAACCCCGAAATGGTCTATCAATTAAGCTCCCTTCCGACTCTCACAATTTGTAAGAGGCGCTTTAGTCTTATTTAAGGTTGCTTTAGAGGTTTCATCTAACTAATGACCAAGTTCTTTTTTCATAACAGCCTTCTAAGAATCAAGGCAAATGGGTTGATGAAACGCTGAAGAAAGTTTTCCAACAAATTTCTGGCAAAGTAAGTAGTCCTTCACTTCAGATGATCTCGGTATAATTTCTTTTGGTTATAGTTTCTCCTAACAAGGCTTTGTTAGACTACGAGTGCAAAATTAATCTAAAAGTTTATCTTTCTGTAAAAAATTTAGGACCGTCTCTTGGATGCATTTGAGTTGAGACAAGCATTGAACCAAGTTTTCAAGGAAGGTAGGTCTATCATTAGGCCCTGGCCAAACGATCAAACATTTTTTGCAAAACATTTGAAATTTGCTGATCAAGCTAAATGTTTTACCGTTTCGCTACGTCGCTAAACACTGTTCGTGAAACATTACAGCTTCCATCAAACAAAATGGTAGTTGATATCTTCAATAGCATGGCACAACAAATTGTGCTCTTTTTGCTTGTCAAGCAATGTTTTGTGACGTGGCCAAACGTTCAAACATATCTAGAGAAACCAATCTCGAATGTTTGACAAATTATGATTGATCGTTTGGCCAGGGTCACAGAGTGGATCATTGCGTTTGTAGCTACCAGTCCATGTTTCACAGAGTTCCAAATCGTGAGATGGAAAGAGATCAATAGGCTATTTCACATTACACTACATCTGCACAAGTTACAATTCACACGAAGCTATACCATACAACTTAATTAATTATTTCGACGCTTTCTCCCTTCCAGAGTATGGCAGCAGAGAAGAATTTGGCCTAGAAGCTTCCAGGTAACAACAATCACGGTTTTTCGAACTTTGCTTAGAGTTTTTAATGAAACCCAGCCAGTCTGTATACTGCCTATGTAGATGCTAAAATGTCTACAGTACTGTACTACTGTTGTAAGGGGAAGGTTATGAGATGCATAGTGTTCGTATACATATTTCTTTAAGAAACCATTTGATAAGAAAACTAGATCTAGACACAAATTTAAGAAACTTAAAGAATTTTACATGTAGATAATTTAGAAACTCGTCATATATTGAAACATCACTCCTTATGATGATGGAAAAACTCATTTCCAACATATTTTTGGGCATTTCGACTCTTTCCCCTATCTCTCCCCTTTTCGTGCTTTTCTTTTTTCCAAGAAGGACATGATGTGTGGTATAATTCAATTTTCTCGTAAAATTAAGACAGATTTCAAGAAACCCTTTAAGAAACTTTTATTACTGAAATAGGGCCGAAAATTAAGAAACTTCTAGATCTAGGTATTCAACTAGGTTTCTTATACAAAATTGTCGCGAATATGTTGCATTAAACATTTGCATTTTATTTTTAGGAGCCTGCTAATATGGATAGATGTATCCTTTTATAATATTCTATATTGCAGATTTGCTAGTAGCTAAGTCAAAAAAAGTTTTTTCATACATCTAAGTGTAGAGTTGTGCGAAAACACAACATAATGTATCAAGTCTTAGGAAAATACCTTTCCTTAATAAATGACAGAAAGACAACTCTGGAAAACTCGACTTCAAAGAATTCAGGAATCTTTACAAAATGGCAGTCAGCTGGAGGGTAAGGAAATTATGGTGTAAGAAAAGCCAGACTTATCTAAGTCAGAACTAGTTACCGATTGCTAATTGGCGGTTTTGGGAACTAATTTATCGCAACTGAGCAGTCGACATAAGCACTCTGGCAGTTAGTTCTTTTTTGGCGGCAACTCGTGGGCGCATAGTTCCAGACAGTTGGGCACAGGGGTATGTTCTACTTCTGCGATGAGGTCACAACTGATTCCGTCAGTCACAGTCGATCGGAGCGCTCTTGTGACCGCGATCAACTGAATCCTAGAAGTTCTGACTAGTTGTTGACATGTCAATATAAATTAGCAGTTACAACTAGTCGGCGCATAGTTCTAGACAGTTGGGCATGTTCTACTTTTGCGATTAGCTGATAACTGATTCCGTGAGTCACCGTCGTCCCGATTTCTCTTGCAACCACGATAAGCGTAATCTTATAATTTCTGACTGTGTGTTAGTGCGGCAGACATAAGTTAGCTGTTACAACTAGTTAGCGCTCTATCGTATCGTAGGCCCACACAAGCCTGGCCTATTCAATTAACAAAACCAAATTTTGCTGTATTCGACATTATCTGATTGATAACGTAAGGGTGAAATTCGAACGAATTCGAATATCAACAGCTGTCGCAAGAAATTCGAATCCGATCTCCACGAAGACGTTCGACTCGTCACGACAACGTTCGAGAACTATTTCATGCCTTCGAAATTAATTCTCTTTTTATTCTCAGGAAGCGTTCAAGGAGTACGACAAGGATAAAAGCGGAGACATGGATGCTTATGAACTTCGTGAGCTTCTAGCCAAGTTAGGTAAGAACTTCTAAAACCTTTCAAGAAGCAGATAGCCAATGCATAGTCAGTGATATGTGAACAGACTCTATACGTAAACTCAAGATCTCACAGAAACTACTGTATATGTGTTGTTATTATGGAACTTGTTTTACTTTTTTGTAGATACAGCTAATACTGGCTAGTGTTTGGGCTTAACTCATCTACTTATTACTCACTAGCTATATCTGAACTGTTAACCCTCGTTGAAGGCTTATATAACGCTGAGTTTCCTAATTTATAGGCTATAATGTTGCCACTGACATTCTAAGTTCAATCGTCCGTCGATATTCAAACAAAAATGGCAGGGTGAATTTTGATGATTTCGTTCAAGTCTGTTGTCGCATCAAGTCTGTTCACGGTAAGAAAGAACTAATATTAATTTATTGTTGCTAGTAACTATTTTTTATTACCTTGCAAAGAATCAGTCGATTCTGATAAGATTTACTGGTAAAAATAGGCATTTATATGTGGTTTTGCAATGCCTGCTTTCCATATAAGGCAATGTCACGTGACCCATTGTTATTATTATTGTTCTTTCTATTAAGATGTTTACAGGAAACTTGAAGGACGATCATTTACTGAAGAGGATGTAAGTATTGTTAATATATTCGTTTTGCCTGATATGTCGTATCAAAACAAACGACGATGACGGATTAATCGGTCAGTCATCTTTAAACACTAACCGACGTGTTTTTGCCAAACATTTCTTCCTAATCCACACCAAATTTATGTTCATCTTTATCTATAGTTTTCTCCAGGCCCCATCCTTATCTACAGTCTTTTCGAATCCCATCTGTATGCAACTTGTGGAAAAATCTATCCTAGTGTTCGCCATTCATGACAAATATGTAGAAATATGTACGGTGCTGAAGAAGGCTCAACATAGCCGAAACACAAAAAGTATACCGGGAGGAGAGCCTTGGGTTGTATGACTCAGAAAGTTACTCAGCGATTTCATTGGGCTCTATAGCCCAGTGGCCGTTGGCTCTCTGATCATGCAGTCCAGGTTCGAATCCCATCTATTGTGGTATGCCACTTGTGGAAAAATCTATCCTAGTGTTCGCCATTCATGACAAATATGTTTTTTCCAGGCTATATTAATTAAACTACTTTTGTTCTTTTCTAGTTCTTGAAGGCGGCTATCTACACATAAGATCTGAAACTGTTGTTTTTATGTCGTTTTTGGTATAACCACCACACACAAGACGTTTCTGTTTTATTTATTTATTTAGATAAACGAAGCTGTAGCATTTTAGCTTTTGCTTTCACAAGACTCTATTTATGATCGTCAAATTCGGTATTAGGTTTAGGTATCTTGAGTATTTAAACAAAATCTGTAGCCTGGTGAAATTGAGTGATATAACACAAGTTCACATTAGGATTAAGGCGATTAAGGAGTACTAGTCGCCACAACGATATATGCAATCTACTTTGCACTCTCTATCGCCGAATAATAAGTACTGATCATCCTCATAGATCATAAGCTCAAGAGCACCAGCAATTTTATATATAGCTAATCATTTAATATTATTTGAGTATCATTAGAATTGATGTATTATTATTTAAAATTCAGCGTCTGTAAACATACAATTTGAGAAAAACGAGAATACAAGGCCCTTAGCAGAATAATAATTTTATAAACATTTTCATGTTTATTAGCTATCCAACTAAGTATGCAGCTCAAATTTCCTGTCTTCCCGACCTACATTTTTAGGTATCCCAAATTGGTGACTCTCTAATGTTAACACCGAACGTAGCTAATCACATCGAATCGTATAAATTGCTAAGTACAAAATTACAAGCGAGACTTTGCAAAGAATAGAGATGTGGACCTTCTGGCCAAGGCTTTTGACACTCAAGGACCGAAATTGATGCTTCGAACGAGTTAAGGTGAAATGGTGTATTTAGCGCCAGTCGCTAGCATCTCAGTAGTAGGTAAACTAATCAAGACCTCCACCCTGGCTGTGACGCTACCGTAGCTGGAGCTCGAACCCCACCTCGCTGAGCTTCTGACACAACGAGCAAGCTGAATTAGGCCACAATGCCAGAGCACTTTCATAACTTTGTCAAAGTAGAGCTTATAACCAACTCAGCTGTCTATCTCTACGAGATCGATGGACGAGTGCGCTGCCCGGGGTATTCGTTCGAGAATATCAGTTGAGGAGGAGAACAACAGGCAGGTCCGTATCAGTTGTACTGTTGCCTCGAGCCCTGAAACGCTTTTACAACAAAGAGTGCCTATCTGCTATCATGGTCGCTCCAGCGAGTGAAAATAAAAGAAAAATGCAATAAATAGATAAACTTACGCTTTCTCAGTTATGTAGAAGATCCAGCAAAGCCCGCAACAGCAACGGAGCCACTTCAGTCGAAAAATATTGTCGTTCTCTCAAACATGCCGAGACTTTGTCGCCGCTATCTTTACTCTCGGGGAGACCGACGGGGTTATACTCAATGTCGTCTTGCTCGTAATCGACGAGAAATTGAATCTCAGTATCTAAGAAAGAAGATAAGCTGTACCGTTATAAGCTTGCCCAAAAATTTATGCTGATGAGCATATCAAATCAAGATATAAAGTTCTTACCCTTGAGTTCACTGTTTTGTGGTTTCATTTTGAAAAAATCAATATTGCAGTCTTCATTGTTCAGCTCTTTTGGGGGATTTTCTTTCCAAACCATATATCCAGTCATTGTTGCATAAAAATCCAACAGTTCTTTCTGCTCCATAATAACACGCTAGAATTAAGAAAAAGTCATCATCAATATCATCATCATCATTTTATCATCATCATTATCACCATCTTCATCACTTTGTCATCAGCACCACTATCATTCATATCATCATCATTGTTGTCATCATTGTCATAACCACAATCATCATCATGAGCATCATCATGAGCATCATCATAATCATCATCACCAACATCATCCTTATCGTCATCATCATCATTACTATCATCATCATCATCATCATCAGCATCATCATGAGCATCATCATAATCATCATCACCATCCTTTTCGTCATCATCATTGTCATCACCATCATCATAAAGCCTGGTTTCAATAAAATCGTTTAGAGATCGGTGACCGTCTTCGATCATCGCCAATCCTTCTTCCATCTTCCATCTACGATTTCATTTGAGTGCTTCCCTATATCGGTGACTGTCTGCGATCATGTTGCGATTTAGCCTTCATAACACAGATCTTTGAACCAGAACAATGACAGCTGTCAATCAATTTGATAATCAGACACACATGATCGCATTTAAACAATAGGATAGTCTGCAATGATCGCCAATCCTCTGCGATCCATGTTTCTATAAAGTTTTTCAATGATCGGGAAAGTCGTAATGATCTCAATGAAGTGTTCCCATTAAAATCGGGAGACCTACGCAGACTGTCACCGACGGTCGCCGACGCGCTTACGATCTTTTGGGAACAAGGCTTAAGCATCATCACCATAATCATCAATATATCAATCATCACTATCATCACCATCATCATAATCTCCATCATCATTACCATCACAATCATCTATGTTTTCATCATCATAATCATAAACACGACACAAACTATTATCATAATGATCATCATAATCATGATCTTTGTGATCCTAATGATGAACATAACTATCATAATGATAAGAAGATAATAACCATTATAAATTACCTTCAAAAATTCATCTCTGTCTCCTTGATCTATTGGAGATGCCTTCTCAATTGTTTCATTCATGACAGAATACCTTCGCATTCTTGAAACACGTCTTGGTGTCTCAGGCAGACATAATGAAGTTGCCAAATCTGGAAAAATAAATGGAACAAAACAAGCATTAATATTCTATTATTTCAACTGATCATAATTTATTCCAGCTTTGCATATCTTTGTGTTCAACCTGTAGACAGTAGGCCTTAATTAGCCGTAATTTGGCTATTTTAATTTTGTATCTTTTTAGCCTACTTTAAATAAATTATAGATGATGATGATGATGATGATGATGATGATGAACACACATTGCTCTGCAGCTACAGTATGATCACTGTGACTAAAACATAACATTATAAAAGAACTTCTTCTTTTTTTGTCATCCCATTGCATTCTAACTGGCAAACGTTTGAAAAAAGAATGCAAACTGTTTAGGCTATGTTTGCATGGATTGAATTTGAAGGTACTGTGGCATCAAGGCCGAATCAGGTGTCAGGAGTTCAGTGAGAGCATGTCAGTGCCGGTAAACTGTGGGCATGACAGCCAAGGTTGAGGTTTCTTCAGTTAATCTACTTCTGAGATCCTAGCTCAATACACCATATTTCACCTTTACTTTTCACCTTGTTGATAACTGACTATGCAAAATTGACAGTGCTTCGGGGACAGGGTTTTGGTACTTCTACTTGGCCAGATGGGAATGAGAGACAGCACAAAATCCAATTCTATCAACTATTGCATAGGTAAACAATAATAATACCATAGCATAAAAGAACTCACTAGAATTTGCAAAATAGCTATACTAACCAAGTTTCGGCATGCTTGACAGTATGATGGGCGATTCTATAATGCTTTTGTGGGAATTCTTCATGACTGAATGATCAAGTCTGCTTTCATTTAGCTTTGAGCTTAAAAAACTTTTCCTGCTTTCAAGTTTTGATGATTTTAAGTTCTCCAGTTCAGAATTCTTTGATTTTAAATCTTCAATTTCTTGTTTGAGATTGTAGATTTCAATTTCTTTATCAAAGACATCCTTTTTGAGCTGATTCACAAAATCTTCATAAGCTGAAGAAAAGGATGATGCAAATTATGTTTGCAAGGGATGCTTAAACATGGGACAGTACCGGGCAGAAGGTGTCTTAAATAGCAGGGGCAGAAGGGGCTAAAGTGCCTTATTTTAACAGATAGGGAACAGAATGTTTAATTTGCATTTTTATATCTATAACAAATTATTTCCTGCTTGCTGCAAGAGCAGATTTCAAAATTCCAAGAAGCAGCGGACACATCTCTTAAAAGATCTTTTCATTTGACACTCTTCAGAGTATAAACATCAGAAACAGCCCGAAATACCAGAAAAAAAGCAGAATTTATACCCAGATGCAGATCGAAATGCACCAATCAGAAAGCGAAGCTTAACTGGCATTGTGTTTTAAACACCAATCAGCTTGCAGGATACCGTACCACACAGTGACTAGTATATAGTAGGTAGTAGTGTCTTGTGTCCATCATACCAGTTTTGTGTGTTTCTGCAGTCTTTTGTGACTCAACATATGCCTTCTGTATCTCTTGATGGATATTCAGCAAACGATCATATTTTATTCCATACTCCATCTTCAGATCGTCGACCTGGAAAATGTTAAAGAAAATTTTATAAATAGAGGTTGGCCGAACCGTCCAACAAGGTTAGCCGAAACGGAGGTTTGCCAACGTCTCGAAAAAACGCAGTAGCCAACCCTTGTCTTTCACTTTCAACCCATCATACGAATCCTGCCAGCACCAGCTAATATCAAATTATGAAAAAACATTAAAATGAATTTATTTTTAAGTGAAAGAACATACAGATCTCGCCACATTGCTTGAACTAACTTCCATTTTACTTTTCGATTGTGAAACTTCAGAAGCCATTTTGGAGAAAACCGTTTTGTGTTTTGGCGCGTTTAAGTTGAGTTCCTCCCACTTTTCTTCACATTGCAAAGATCATTCATTCGCATGCGCCAAACCCTCCCACGTTTTAATTATTGTGGACATTTTGCGTCTGCGCAGAAAGGATTCTTCTTCACATTACAAGATTTCAAAATGGCCGTGCTTGAAGTTGAAGAAAACAAAGAACAAGGTAATGAAGATCCAAAATCTGTTGTTGACAGATTAGAAGAGAGATTATTTCTGATAAGAATATTTATTAGGCCTATCTTTATGCATAGGAAATCGGTTTCAGCATCTTTTGAAAGTTCATCGTGCTAAAAAGTTAATACTTGTACGGTAGCTTTGTGCTGCTAGCTAGACTCTTCTACCAGAGAGATCCTTACAGGGACTGGGATGCTTTCTAGATAAGTCAGCCCACTGCTAAAACGGGCCACTACCAAGTCGGCCCACCCCTATCAGCCCAATCAATCGACAAGTTGACCCACCACGATAGCTGTGACATTATTTACTAGTTATATTTTGTCACGTGTTCCAAGGGTGCATTCCATGTAAACATTACGCCGAAGGTACGCCAATGTTCTGGAAATCTACACCAGAAAACAATAGGAATAATGCCGATACGCTGAAAAAATCCTATGTGCACGCCAAAGATCTTCGGGCCTAAGTACATGGAATGCAGCCTGGCACGTGTTGGGATATTGAGGGCTGGCACCCCAAACCCAGACTGGAAAGTTTGACCTTTGCGCGGACAAGTTGTAATGGACATAATTTGCCGTGCACGTTTTGGGCATCAAAAAAACAATAGAAAGGTCATGTGACCTATTGTTTTTCTATTGTTTAAGCCACGTGGCCAATTTAAAAAACCCGGACAGAGCTGCATGGGCAATATGTTGAGGGCACGGAGCAAACTTTCCAGTCTGGCCCAAACCCCTGCTTTAACAGTGCACATGTTTAAAATTTATTACATTTTAGTGGGCCAACTTGTTATACGCTGACAGGCTGACTTGTCTAACACATGTTGGGCCGACTTGTCTGACATACTGTGGGCCGACTTTGTTGTGGGCCGACTTGTCCTGTTACCATTGGGACTAACATTAATTTTTGATGAGGTCAAGCGGACAAGCAAAATTTTGATCCTTTATGTTTTCTTCTGCTTTACTTTATAGATGCTGGGGTCTCTAAAGAAGAAGCACCTTCCTTATCGAATGAAACTTTAAAAAGTGAGGTGAAAGATGACAATGAAATCGTTGAAAGCAAAGAGGTGAGTGAGCAGTTTTTTGTTGTTTTTCCTCTTAGAGGCTGGATGACACGGTCTTTTTTATGAGGGCAGCCTCTATAAGAATTATCAGCCCAATATCTGAATCACATTTTAAAGCACATTTGAAGTCAGCCAGGTGAATAACGCAGATCTCGCAGACCCGCCTGTTTTGGTCGGTGACATGTGGGTCGGTGTACCCAGACCTTCTGCTTTGGCGGACCTTGACATTATTTCTTCTTGTTAAGGAAGAAAGTACTTCTGATTGCCATTAATTGTCGTTTTTCACCGCCAAGCATCACAAAAGCTTTGGTTTATTGTTTCAAAATTTAGACCAAATTCATTATTAAGGAAAATTTTAGTGATCATATAGTTGCAAAATCAAATCAAAATCAAAAACAGAAAGCAAATATTTTACTACATATCCTCCAATCAAATACTGACCTTTTTCTGGACTGTTGACTTCAGTCGACCAGGATACGCAACAAGGTCCTCTATCTCGAAAGGTCGCGGACCTAAACAGGCATGTCTGTGAGGTCCGCAAGGTCCCTGGGGTCAGCATTATCCACCTGGCCATTTAAAGTCTGACATTTTCCCCTCTTTAGATTCTAAAAGAGAAGGGCAAAAAGAAGAAGAAGAAAAAGAAGAAAAATAGAAATAGACAACAACCAGATGAAAAGGTAACATTTTTTGTGCATACATACTTAGCTACTGACAGCAACCAGAAATTATAAGAGATTATCCTGTATTACAAAAGTAAACCTGATGTTTCTGGTTGTCTCTATAAGGTATTCCAAATGGTCCTCTAGATGAAACTTTTGTTTGATGATCACCCGCAGTCAACTTTGCTCACAAGGCTGAAGCAAAAAGACTAATAATTTAGAGTGAGAATGTTGTGATTGTAAGTGTCAGTGATGTAATGAAATGTTTTTTGCGCATAGACTCCAAAAGTAAGCTTTCTTCTTAGCATCAATCAATCAGTATTATTGTGCTTAAACCATGCTAAAAGAGAGAAAATATGCACTTTCTCTTCGAAAACGGACACCAAGAGGACGTTATTTCAGATTGTTTCCACAAGGAGATCACAAGTTTTTCTGCTGATAAAAAGTACAATCCGCAAAAGTGCCCTGTTTACCTAAAAATGCCATGCCTTGGCAATGTTTCCTTGCCGCTCTAAGATCAAATAGAAAAAGACCATCACAGTGTTTCGCTGCTGCCAACCCAAGGTTAATTTTCAGCACTCAGAAAGTTCTACCATCCATTCACAAGGATTGTATGCCTACCAGACAGAAAAGTTGGTTATTTAAAAATTTCATGCCAGTGTGATGCAAGGTACGTAGGTCACACTTCCCAGAGATTAGGAGTTGGGTCAAACAACATGCTCCTACTAATATTTGTAATCACTAAGCGACATTAAGCATGACTCTGCCATAGGTCAACAACTACTAGATAACCCAGAATGTGCAGAAAATTACAACAAGGATTATTTTTGAATAATCAACAGAGCTAGATCCTTGTTTCATCTTAGCATTTTGGAATCTGTCCACATCAAAACAAAAAGGCTGGTTCTATATGTAGACAGAAAGAGTTTGTTTTCTCACTTGGACTCTTCAATTAGTTTTCCATTGGTAATCCCACTGAATCCCCCAAACGGAGTGGTGTTGAAAACACAATGCCAATTTGGCTTCTCTTTCCCCATCTGGGTATAAGTTTAGTTTGTTGTTTATTGTTTCTGACGTTCAAACTCTCAGGAGTGTCAGACAAAAATAGCCTTCAAGCATGCCCCCAAATGTTTCTGCTGTTTATTACAATTTTTATCTTGCTTTTCTGTAAAAAGTGTTTTATTTCAAAATAATTTTATCAGCTCAAGGGCTGCCAGGAATCCCTATGCAGGCTAGATAATGGCCTGCAGGCCGTAGGTTGTCTACCCTTGCTATAAACACTAATACTTTAGAGAGTGGTGGTGCTGACCAAGTTGCTGTTGCTTAGTACTGTACCTAGGGCCTGCAAGGTCAGAGCCATTGGTCAATACAATCCACCGCACAAACTGAAAGAAATCTGTTTCAGAATCAGATTGTTTCAGAATCAGATTGTTTCAGAATCATTGGCAAAGCAAGATCTTTGTTTCACTTAGGGGTTTTGGAATCTGTCTACATCAAAACCAAAAGGCCGGTTCTGTGTAGACAGAAAGAGTTCGATTTCTCACTTGGACTCTTCAAATAATTCTATTGGTCTTCCCGCTGTATCCGACCAGCTGATTGGTGTTTAAAACACAATGCCAATTCAGCTTTTCGTTCTTTCTGATTGCTGCATGAATATTGATCGTTTTGCCAAGACCTTAGTCTTAAATAAACACTTCTAAATAAAGCTATGTTATGTAAAGTGGTGTATTCTTCAAATCGATCTAATTCATCATATTCTTGAAATATTGTTGTATATCTGTTATAGGTAAATACCCGAAGTAGGGCTGGCGCACAACCCGTCCGCGTGGATTTGGTCCGGGTCAGGAATCCTTGGGAAACGAAAGAGAATGGAATGGGCCTTGGAGTGACAGGTAAAACATAGAAACTTTCATTATGTAAACTAGACAGTGATTGCAGAATATCTGAACAGACGATTCAGAAAACTGATACTAGGTCTAACTGTCAGCAGAGCAAAAACAGAACAAACACTTCTTTCAACGCAGAAAGTGACAAGATAGAATACCTCTCTATGTACCAATACGTAGTACAAACCTATTACCTAAACTATGCTTACACCTGTATATCTGTACCTTAGCTTTTACCTGTGCCTAATACCTATAGCTCTACTTTATGGGTATACCTAAGCATATACCCATACCTATAGCTATTACTTTCCATATACCTGCCAATACCTAAGCCTTTACTTATACCTAATAACTATACCTACACCTAAGCCCTTACCTATACCTAATAGTTATAGTTCTACCTTCACCTAAGCCATTATACATATGCCCATACCTATACCTATACTTACCAATAGCTACCTGATTCTTTACCTATACCCAATACCTACAACTTAACCTTAGCCTTTACCTATGCCAAATACATATAGTTCTACCTTCACCAAAGCCTTTACACATACCTATAACTATACCTATGCCTTTACCATATATACCTTAGCCTTTACGTATGCATTAGACCTATAGATCAACTTTTACCTAAGCCTTTACCCATACCTATACCCTAAACCTATACCTTTGCCTTTTGTTAACCCTTTACCTATACCAATGCCTATACCCATACCTGAACCAAAGCCTGAACTAATAACTGATTCCTACACCTGTACAAACAACCTATAACTAATACCTATACAAATCCTTAAGTCTTTACCTATACCTATACCTAAACTTATACCTATACCTTTACTTCTATACCTAAGAATTTACTGATATCTATATCAGTACCTATACCTATATCAAATACCTTTACCTAGACATATACCTATTCCTATACCTATACCTTTACCTATATCTGTATCTATTCCAATACCTAAGCTTATATATTTTGTTTGAACAGCTCACCGGAATGGCAGTTGTTGTCAGAAAAGGACAAGAGGGCAACATTTGATCACGACGGAGAATTTTGGTAAGAGCAAGACAAATTAAGTTCCTTTAAATCTGGGTACTAGAGAATTAAGTACCTTTAACTCTGGTAAAAAGTTAAATAAAACAAAAATATGTTCTGTATGTACTGATCTATCAATGACAACTAGTCTGAAATGTTAGATCTTGAATTGATAGATTTCTGATTGGCAAATCAGCGTAGGGTATTGACAACCACGTGATAAAGCCTATCTTGTTTGATTGAAATGTCAAGTTCAAACAACTAATATGATTATGAATGAACGCAAAACGCTCTCGTGTTTTTGCAGGATTTCGATTCAGGATTTCATAGCAAACTTCACGAAACTGGAAATTTGTATGCTGAGTCCTGATAATTGCGGACACGTCGAGGGGCATCAATGGCAAATGCTGGTACACGAAGGAGAGTGGCAGCCATTTGTATCTGCAGGAGGATGCAGAAATTATCCTGATACCTTCCATACCAATCCACAGTTTAGGTAAGGATTTATCGTGCGGGCTGCTACACAAGCAGTCTGTAGTACAAAGTTAGCTCTGACAAGGCAAGACTCTTCCTTCCAAGAATTCACCATCTTCAACTGCAAGATTCGGCTAAAAATGTCGAAATGACACAGCAAACCAACTCTCAGTGCCAACTTGTAACCAGTAATGACGTCACAATTACGTCATAATGTAACGACATGATCAACAGAATGACGAACGCGTGACGTCAAACAGTGTACATTAGTTAAAGAACTGAAAAAAGACTTGGAAAGCAATATCAAAAAAACAAACTTGCAATGGCAACTTGTGGTCACTGGTGACATCAAGATGACGTCAAAGCGACAGCTGGCTACATCACTATGACGTCATAAAATTTCATTGCTCGAAAATTTTTTATATAATCGTTCGTAATTGGTAGTATGTGTAATCTAATCATTATCCTCAATAGAATAAAGCTCGAGGATCCAGATGAAGATGACGATAACGACAGTTGTCAATTTGTCGTTGGATTGCTGCAGAAAGATAGAAGACAAATGAAACTTCTAGGCCAAGATAACCTCACGATTGGTTTTGCTATTTACAAGGTAAATATACTGTATGCAATTGTGCTATAAAATACGTCACAACAGTACACTATTGTTAAAAATTGCCAGCAAGCCTCTTTGCGTCGACTAAAGAAGGTTCGGTTTCTTATCAGACTCTTCAGTTAAAATTCTATCGGTAGACTTATTACCTTCCTCCCACTCTTTCAGAAACTGCTTCTAGAACTACAACAACACAGAGCTGCTTCCTCAGAGTGGAGGGGGTGGTGGAGTGTGGAGGAGCGTAGACTTCGACGAATGTAATAAGTCTATATTTCTTCTTGTATAACAAAATGTCGGAGAAGTCGGAGTCATTCGTCAACGCTCGTGAAGTTGTCGGTCGATTTTCGTTGGATCCGGGCGAATATGTCGTCGTACCGAGCACATTCTACCCACATGAAGAAGGAAAGTTTCTGCTGCGAATGTTTTCGGAGAAAAAACGTGACATGGCGTAAGTCTTAGAGAAAATTTTTATTAAAAGCTTCAGGAGCGCACAACGTTCAGTATAAAATGCATCCCGTTCTTGGAGCGTCTCACTGCGATTTTAATCAGAGTTTTCAGTGTTATGTCCTGGCCAAACGATCAAACATTGTTGGTCATACATTTGAGATTTGCTTTACAAGTAACATTGGGCCGTTCGGCCACGTCACCAAACACTGCTTGAAAAGCAGATTTAGCTCAATGTTATTGAAAAACTTCAAAAACTTCTTTTGCTTTTATCAAGAAAAAAAGTTTGACTAGCAATGTTTTGTGACGAAACGGTGAATGTTTGTGAATATTAATAGATCATTTCGGGGTTCACGACGCCATATTCTAAGTGGGGCAAAAACCGCTCTAAATTCAATGGCGGCTTATATGAGAAAAGTTTTGAAATTCGTATTCTGAGAAAATTGGCTCTCAATTTGTCTCCAATTTATCAGATTTCCATGTAAAATACACTTTTCAAGCATTACAAAGAGTTTTTAAGCCTATATTGATTGAAATTTAGCCTGTACTCACTATGAATTCGCGATGCCACATTAAATTCTATGTTGCGGAACCAGGGCAAAACCGGCAAAAATTCATAGTGAGTGCAGGCTAAATTTCAATCAATATAGGCTTAAAAACTCTTTGTAATGCTTGAAAAGTGTATTTTACATCGTAATCTGATAAATTGGAGACAAATTGAGAGCTCATTTTCTCAGAATACGAATTTTAAAACTTTTCTCATATAGGCCACCATTGAATTTAGAGCAGTTTTTGCCCCACTTAGCACATGGCGTCGTGAACCCCGAAAAATGGTCTATGGGTTGATGAAACGCTGAAGAAAGTTTTCCAACAAATTTCTGGCAAAGTAAGTCCTTCACTTCAGATGATCTCGGTATAATTTCTTTTGGTTATAGTTTCTCCTAACAAGGCTTTGTTAGACTACGAGTGCAAAATTAATCTAAAAGTTTATCTTTCTGTAAAAAATTTAGGACCGTCTCTTGGATGCATTTGAGTTGAGACAAGCATTGAACCAAGTTTTCAAGGAAGGTAGGTCTATCATTAGGCCCTGGCCAAACGATCAAACATTTTTTGCAAAACATTTGAAATTTGCTGATCAAGCTAAATGTTTTACCGTTTCGCTACGTCGCTAAACACTGTTCGTGAAACATTACAGCTTCCATCAAACAAAATGGTAGTTGATATCTTCAATAGCATGGCACAACAAATTGTGCTCTTTTTGCTTGTCAAGCAATGTTTTGTGACGTGGCCAAACGTTCAAACATATCTAGAGAAACCAATCTCGAATGTTTGACAAATTATGATTGATCGTTTGGCCAGGGTCACAGAGTGGATCATTGCGTTTGTAGCTACCAGTCCATGTTTCACAGAGTTCCAAATCGTGAGATGGAAAGAGATCAATAGGCTATTTCACATTACACTACATCTGCACAAGTTACAATTCACACGAAGCTATACCATACAACTTAATTAATTATTTCGACGCTTTCTCCCTTCCAGAGTATGGCAGCAGAGAAGAATTTGGCCTAGAAGCTTCCAGGTAACAACAATCACGGTTTTTCGAACTTTGCTTAGAGTTTTTAATGAAACCCAGCCAGTCTGTATACTGCCTATGTAGATGCTAAAATGTCTACAGTACTGTACTACTGTTGTAAGGGGAAGGTTATGAGATGCATAGTGTTCGTATACATATTTCTTTAAGAAACCATTTGATAAGAAAACTAGATCTAGACACAAATTTAAGAAACTTAAAGAATTTTACATGTAGATAATTTAGAAACTCGTCATATATTGAAACATCACTCCTTATGATGATGGAAAAACTCATTTCCAACATATTTTTGGGCATTTCGACTCTTTCCCCTATCTCTCCCCTTTTCGTGCTTTTCTTTTTCCAAGAAGGACATGATGTGGTATAATTCAATTTTTTGTAAAATTAAGAAAAATTTCAAGAAACCCTTTAAGAAACTTTTATTACTGAAATAGGGCCGAAAATTAAGAAACTTCTAGATCTAGGTATTCAACTAGGTTTCTTATACAAAATTGTCGCGAATATGTTGCATTAAACATTTGCATTTTATTTTTAGGAGCCTGCTAATATGGATAGATGTATCCTTTTATAATATTCTATATTGCAGATTTGCTAGTAGCTAAGTCAAAAAAGTTTTTCATACATCTAAGTGTAGAGTTGTGCAAAAACACAACATAATGTATCAAGTCTTAGGAAAATACCTTTCCTTAATAAATGACAGAAAGACAACTCTGGAAAACTCGACTTCAAAGAATTCAGGAATCTTTCTTCTGCGATTAGTTGCCAACTTATTCCCGTCAGTTGCAGTCGAGATGAGCGCTCTTTTGATCACGATAAACTGTATCCTATAAGTTCTGACTAGTTGTTGACATGTCGACATAAATTAGCAGTTACAACTAGCTGCCGTCAGTTCTACTGTTACAACTAGTTAGCGCTCTATCGTATCGTAGGCCCACAAGCCTGGCCTATTCAATTAACAAAACCAAATTTTGCTGTATTCGACATTATCTGATTGATAACGTAAGGTGAATTCGAACGAATTCGAATATCAACAGCTGTCGCAAGAAATTCGAATCCGATCTCCACGAAGACGTTCGACTCGTCACGACAACGTTCGAGAACTATTTCATGCCTTCGAAATTAATTCTCTTTATTCTCAGGAAGCGTTCAAGGAGTACGACAAGGATAAAAGCGGAGACATGGATGCTTATGAACTTCGTGAGCTTCTAGCCAAGTTAGGTAAGAACTTCTAAAACCTTTCAAGAAGCAGATAGCCAATGCATAGTCAGTGATATGTGAACAGACTCTATACGTAAACTCAAGATCTCACAGAAACTACTGTATATGTGTTGTTATTATGGAACTTGTTTTACTTTTTTGTAGATACAGCTAATACTGGCTAGTGTTTGGGCTTAACTCATCTACTTATTACTCACTAGCTATATCTGAACTGTTAACCCTCGTTGAAGGCTTATATAACGCTGAGTTTCCTAATTTATAGGCTATAATGTTGCCACTGACATTCTAAGTTCAATCGTCCGTCGATATTCAAACAAAAATGGCAGGGTGAATTTTGATGATTTCGTTCAAGTCTGTTGTCGCATCAAGTCTGTTCACGGTAAGAAAGAACTAATATTAATTTATTGTTGCTAGTAACTATTTTTTATTACCTTGCAAAGAATCAGTCGATTCTGATAAGATTTACTGGTAAAAATAGGCATTTATATGTGGTTTTGCAATGCCTGCTTTCCATATAAGGCAATGTCACGTGACCCATTGTTATTATTATTGTTCTTTCTATTAAGATGTTTACAGGAAACTTGAAGGACGATCATTTACTGAAGAGGATGTAAGTATTGTTAATATATTCGTTTTGCCTGATATGTCGTATCAAAACAAACGACGATGACGGATTAATCGGTCAGTCATCTTTAAACACTAACCGACGTGTTTTTGCCAAACATTTCTTCCTAATCCACACCAAATTTATGTTCATCTTTATCTATAGTTTTCTCCAGGCCCCATCCTTATCTACAGTCTTTTCGAATCCCATCTGTATGCAACTTGTGGAAAAATCTATCCTAGTGTTCGCCATTCATGACAAATATGTAGAAATATGTACGGTGCTGAAGAAGGCTCAACATAGCCGAAACACAAAAAGTATACCGGGAGGAGAGCCTTGGGTTGTATGACTCAGAAAGTTACTCAGCGATTTCATTGGGCTCTATAGCCCAGTGGCCGTTGGCTCTCTGATCATGCAGTCCAGGTTCGAATCCCATCTATTGTGGTATGCCACTTGTGGAAAAATCTATCCTAGTGTTCGCCATTCATGACAAATATGTTTTTTCCAGGCTATATTAATTAAACTACTTTTGTTCTTTTCTAGTTCTTGAAGGCGGCTATCTACACATAAGATCTGAAACTGTTGTTTTATGTCGTTTTGGTATAACCACCACACACAAGACGTTTCTGTTTTATTTATTTATTTAGATAAACGAAGCTGTAGCATTTTAGCTTTTGCTTTCACAAGACTCTATTTATGATCGTCAAATTCGGTATTAGGTTTAGGTATCTTGAGTATTTAAACAAAATCTGTAGCCTGGTGAAATTGAGTGATATAACACAAGTTCACATTAGGATTAAGGCGATTAAGGAGTACTAGTCGCCACAACGATATATGCAATCTACTTTGCACTCTCTATCGCCGAATAATAAGTACTGATCATCCTCATAGATCATAAGCTCAAGAGCACCAGCAATTTTATATATAGCTAATCATTTAATATTATTTGAGTATCATTAGAATTGATGTATTATTATTTAAAATTCAGCGTCTGTAAACATACA
>JACTAT010000199.1:18195-46033 GCA_014526335.1 Chrysaora quinquecirrha | reverse complement strand
GACTATTGGAACGTGTGGACTAACTGAAGGTATGTTCCTAAAATCGTACGTCATACGTCAAAAATTCTCTTTTGTTGCATGAAATACCATAGATCCTCGAATTAGCCCCCTGGGGGCTTAATTATTTCATTATTTTGGAGGTGGGCTTATTCGAGATGGGGGCTTAAACGAGGGAGGACTTATAAAATTATTCCCAAAAGAATGATTTATCATCGACTTAGAGAATGCATTTTTCTGTCATAACTCGATGAAGTACCAATATGGATTCAAAAGGCTAACACTAACATGTCAGGGGAGGGGGCTTATTTGCGGGGGGGGGGCTTATTGACAATTTCTCGCCCTAGTGTGGGGGCTAATTCGAAGGGTAATTCCAGGGGGCAATTCGAGGATTTACGGTAAGTGGGGTTGTCCAGTATCCGGTGTGACTGTCGTTTGCGTATGCAGTAGGATTCTGCCTACTGTGCTCAATTGTTTTGTTTTCTCATCGTAGAGGAAGCTAAAAAGAAATATGGACAAGAGAATATCAAAGTCTACTCATCGACATTTGTTAATCTATATTATGCTGTTACGTCACATAAACCAAAGACTCAAATGAAACTCGTATGCAAATTGCCCGAAGAAAAGGTAGGATTAATTGACGAAAAAGCTGTATTAAGACCCCCTCTCCAGCAGCAGCCCCCTCTCTAGTAGACCCCTCTTCTGTATTAGTGCCCCTTCTGTCTAGACCCTGCCCTCTACTGGCCTCCTTCCTTGTTATGCTTCACCTTTCTACGAAGCCCCCTCTCTATAAAACTCTTTCTTTTCAGTAGGTCCCCTCTCTAGTAGACCCCCCTTCTTTTCAGTAGGTCCCCTCTCTAGCAGATCTCCTGTCCAGCAGCAGCCCCCCTCTCTAGTAGACCTCTCTTCTGTATTGGTGTCCCTTCTGTCTAGACTCTTTCCTCTACTGGCCTCCTTCCTTATTATGCTTTACCTTTCTACGAAGCCCCCTCTCTATAAAGATTTTTCTTTTCAGTAGGTCCCCTCTCTAGTAGACCTCCTCTCCAGCAGCAGCCTCCCTCTCTAGTATACCCCTCTTCTGTATTAGTGCCCCTTCTGTCTAGACCCTGCCCTTTACTGGCCTCTTTCTTTGTTAAACTTTACCTTTCTACGAAGCCCCCTCTCTATAAAGCTCTTCCTTTTCACTAGGTCCCCTCTCTAGTAGACCTCCTCTCCAGCAGTAGTCCCCCTCTCTAGTAGGCCCGTCTTCTGTATTGGTACCACTTCCTTTTAGACCCTGCCCTCTACTGGCCAGAGAGATGGCCCTTAGTCCTCAGTGTTCAATGTCCCTAATCTCTACCTGCCCCCTCTCACTCAATCTTCTCCTCTCTACTAAGGCCCCTCTGTATAAAGCCCTTTCTTTTTAGTTTGCCCCCTATAGTAGATCTCTCTTCTCTATTAGCCCCGTATCTAGAAGGCCATTAATCCCCCCGGATTTCCTCTCTTTAAAGCTTTTCCTTTCTGCTAACCCCCGCTTGTATAAAGCTATCCTTTTCAGTTGGCCCCCTCTAGTAGGTCTCCCTTCTCTATCAACCCCCTATCTATAAGGCCACTGACCTCTCCGGGTTTCCACTCTGTAGAGCTTTTCCTTCTACGAATCCAATGTGTATAAAGCCTCTAGTAGGTCTCCCTTCTCTATCAGCCCCCTATCTACAAGGTCATTAACCTCTCCCGTCCTTGTCTCTGTAAAGCTTTTCATATCTGCAAATCCACTATGCATAAAGCCCTTTCTTTTCAGCTGGCCTCCTCTAGTCCCCCCCCCCCCGTAAAGCATTTCCTTTCTGCTAACCCTCATCTCTAGAAGTCCCCCTCTTCAGCAGGACCCCAGATTTTTGATTATTTGTTTTTTCTTCTTAAAACTCCACTCTTCATTTTCCAACAGGTTATTGGACTTCATATGATTGGAATGGGATGTGATGAGATCCTTCAAGGTTTTGCTGTGGCGATAAAGATGGGAGCTACAAAAGCTGACTTCGATAATACAGTTGCTATTCACCCTACTGCAGGTGAAGAACTCGTGACAATGAGATAAACATTACACTTAATCACTGTAATCACGATAATCACTATCATGAACTTTTAGAAACTTTTTATTTTGTTATAAGAACAAACCTGTCGGCTACTTGTCTTGAATTCACCTTTTCGATGAAAGGCATGCTAGGATTGACATTTTCCAAACCTTTAAGATACTTGGATTTCAGTGCTAAAATCATATAACGCATCAAAAACTTAGTCTAGGTGCCAAGTTTCATTGTCCTAGTGCTTGTAATATTGATTTTATGGGCGTTAAAATCCCAATTCTATAAGGGATTTAACCGCGAAAATGGCGCGGGGTAAACGTTTCACCCCGACTGGTCTGCGCCCTTATAAAATCACAAACTTTGAGCTCTTATAAAATCAACGAAAGAAGTGCTAAGATAATAAACCTTTGTACCTAGACTAAATTTGGGCTGCTTGCTACGAATTTGGTATCAAAAACTCTCTACCTAGAAACTTTGAAAGATTTCCATCATCCCGGCTGTTCGTCAAAATTTTTCAATAGTTCCCCCGAATTGAAATTCTAAATAACCGAAATTAGTCACTTAATTTTATGTTTATGAAGCAAGAACATATTTTTATATGTAATTATTTTTATATATAATTATCCATTAAATATTCATTAAAACAGTGCTACAATCAGTATGCCTTTTTTTGCTTCCTTCTTCGCGAAATCAGCGAACTTTTTATAGCAGTAATGGCGATTTTCAACTGGGGTAAACTCAGGAACTTAGGAACTTTACCTTTTTGGCAAAAAGGGCCAATTTCGAAGGGTTCTATTTCCTTAATAATAAACGTAAGTTGGCAAACAGGCTGCAATGGCTTATTTTACCCTTTGAAGGCCATTTTTGATGATATTGGATCATTTAGAAAATCTGATTTGGGCCGTTTTTTTGCCATTTTGCCTTAGTATAGCCTTGTCTTTTTGCCCAAATATGGCCGATTTTGAGGGTTTTTATTTTGTCGATTTTATCAGCTAAATACCTTTATTACAACCTGGAAGGCACTTGAATAGGTATTCCTATTCTCACGAGGCTCTTTTTGATGATTTGGGTCGATTTGGAAACTCTGGATTTTGCCGGATTTTTGGCTATTTTTCCATAGTATAGCCTTTCCTTTTTGCCCAAAAATGGCCGATTTTCAGGGTTTTTATTTTGTTGTTTTTATGGGTTAAATATCTTTATTATCACCTGGAAAAGGCATAGGAATGGGTATTCCTAGTCTTATAAGGCTATTTTTGATGATTTGAATCGATTTGGAAACCCTCGATTTTGGCGGATTTTTGGCCATTTTTTCCATAATATAGTCTTACCTTTTTGCCCAAAAATGGACGATTTGCAGGGTTTTTATTTTGTTGTTTTTATGGGCTAAATATCTTTATTATCACCTGGAAAAGGCATAGGAATGGGTATTTCTACTCTTATAGGGCTATTTTTGTGATTTGAGTCGATATGGAAACCCTCGATTTTGCCGGATTTTGGTCATTTTTCCATAGTATAGCCTTACCTTTTTGCCATAAAATGGCCGATTTTCAGGGTTTTTATTTTGTTGTTTTTATTGGCTAAATATCTTTATTATCACCTGGAAAAGGCATTGGAATGGGTATTTCTACTCTTATAGGGCTATTTTTGATGATTTGAGTCGATATGGAAACCCTCGATTTTGCCGGATTTTTGGTCATTTTTCCATAGTATAGCCTTACCTTTTTGCCATAAAATGGCCGATTTTCAGGGTTTTTATTTTGTTGTTTTTATGGGCTAAATATCTTTATTATCACCTGGAAAAGGCATTGGAATGGGTATTTCTACTCTTATAGGGCTATTTTTTATGATTTGAGTCGATTTGGAAACCCTCGATTTTGGCGGATTTTTGGCCATTTTTTCCATAGTATAGTCTTACCTTTTTGCCCCAAAATGGCCGATTTGCAGGGTTTTTATTTTGTTGTTTTTATGACCTAAATAACTTTATTATCACCTGGAAAAGGCATTGGAATGGGTATTTCTACTCTTATAGGGCTATGTTTGATGATTTGAGTCGATATGGAAACCCCCGATTTTGCCGGATTTTTGGTCATTTTTCCATAGTATAGCCTTACCTTTTTGCCATAAAATCGCCGATTTTCAGGGTTTTTATTTTGTTGTTTTTATTGGCTAAATATCTTTATTATTACCTTGAAAGGCATTGCAATGGGTATTTCTACTCTTAGAAGGCTATTTTTGATGATTTGAGTCGATTTGGAAACCCTCGATTTTGGCGGATTTTTGGCCATTTTTTCCATAGTATAGTCTTACCTTTTTGCCCCAAAATGGCCGATTTGCAGGGTTTTTATTTTGTTGTTTTTATGGCCTAAATAACTTTATTATCACCTGGAAAAGGCATTGGAATGGGTATTTCTACTCTTATAGGGCTATTTTTGATGATTTGAGTCGATATGGAAACCCTCGATTTTGCCGGATTTTTGGTCATTTTTCCATAGTATAGCCTTACCTTTTTGCCATAAAATGGCCGATTTTCAGGGTTTTTATTTTGTTCTTTTTATTGGCTAAATATCTTTATTATCACCTGGAAAAGGCATTGGAATGGGTATTTCTACTCTTATAGGCCTGTTTTTGATGATTTGAGTCTATTTGGAAACACTCGATTTTGCCGGATTTTTGGTCATTTTTCCATAGTATAGCCTTACCTTTTTGCCATAAAATGGCCGATTTTCAGGGTTTTTATTTTGTTGTTTTTATTGGCTAAATATCTTTATTATCACCTGGAAAAGGCATTGGAATGGGTATTCGTACTCTTATAGGGCTATTTTTGATGATTTGAGTCGATTTGGAAACCCTCGATTTTGCCGGATTTTTGGCCATTTTTCCATAGTATAGCCTTACCTTTTTGTCCAAAAATGGTCGATTTGCATGGTTTTTAGTTTGTCGTTTTTATGGGCTAAATATCTTTATTATCACCTGGAAAAGGCATAGGAATGGGTATTCCTACTCTTATAGGGCTATTTTTGATGATTTGAGTCGATTTGGAAACCCTCGATTTTGCCGGATTTTTGGCCATTTTTCCATAGTATAGCCTTACCTTTTTGTCCAAAAATGGTCGATTTGCATGGTTTTTAGTCTGTCGTTTTTATGGGCTAAATATCTTTATTATCACCTGGAAAAGGCATAGGAATGGGTATTTCTACTCTTATAGGGCTATTTCTGATGATTTGAGTCGATTTGGAAACCCTCGATTTTGCCGGACTTTTGTCCATTTTTCCATAGTATAGCCTTACCTTTTTGCCCAAAAATGGCCGAATTTCAGGGTTTTTATTTTAATGTTTTTATTGGCTAAATATCTTATTATCACCTGGAAAAGGCATTGGAATGGGTATTTCTACTCTTATAGGGCTATTTTTGATGATTTGAGTCGATTTGGAAACCCTCGATTTTGCCGGATTTTTGGCCCTTTTTCCATAGTATAGCCTTATCTTTTTGCACAAAAATGGCCGATTTTCAGGGTTTTTATTTTGTTGTTTTTATGGGCTAAATATCTTTATTATCACCTGGAAAAGACATTGGAATGGGTATTTCTACTCTTATAGGGCTATTTTTGATGATTTGAGTCGATTTGGAAACCCTCGATTTTGCCGGACTTTTGTCCATTTTTCCATAGTATAGCCTTACCTTTTTGCCCAAAAATGGCCGAATTTCAGGGTTTTTATTTTAATGTTTTTATTGGCTAAATATCTTATTATCACCTGGAAAAGGCATTGGAATGGGTATTTCTACTCTTATAGGGCTATTTTTGATGATTTGAGTCGATTTGGAAACCCTCGATTTTGCCGGATTTTTGGCCCTTTTTCCATAGTACAGCCTTATCTTTTTGCCCAAAAATGGCCGATTTGCATGGTTTTTAGTTTGTCGTTTTTATGGGCTAAATATCTTTATTATCACCTGGAAAAGGCATAGGAATGGGTATTTCTACTCTTATAGGGCTATTTTTGATGATTTGAGTCGATTTGGAAACCCTCGATTTTGGCGGATTTTTGGCCATTTTTTCCATAGTATAGTCTTACCTTTTTGCACAAAAATGGCCGATTTGCAGGGTTTTTATTTTGTTGTTTTTATGGGCTAAATATCTTTATTATCACCTGGAAAAGGCATTGGAATGGGTATTTCTACTCTTATAGAGCTATTTTTGATGATTTGAGTCGATTTGGAAACCCTCGATTTTGCCGGATTTTTAGCCATTTTTCCATAGTTCCATAGGCCATTTTTCCCAAAAATGACCGATTTTCAGGGTTTTTATTTTGTTGTTTTTATGGGCTAAATATCTTTATTATCATCTGGAAAAGGCATTGGAATGGGTATTTCTACTCTTATAGGGCTATTTTTGATGATTTGAGTCGATTTGGAAACCCTCGATTTTGCCGGATTTTTGGCCATTTTTCCATAGTATAGCCTTACCTTTTTGCCCAAAAATGGCCGATTTTCAGGGTTTTTATTTTGTTGTTTTGATGGGCTAAATATCTTTATTATCCTCTGGAAAAGGCATTGGAATGGGTATTTCTACTCTTATAGGGCTATTTTTGATGATTTGAGTCGATTTGGAAACCCTCGATTTTGCCGGATTTTTGGCCATTTTTCCATAGTATAGCCTTACCTTTTTGCCCAAAAATGGCCGATTTTCAGGTGTTTTATTTTGTTGTTTTGATGGGCTAAATATCTTTATTATCACCTGGAAAAGGCATAGGAATGGGTATTCCTAGTCTTAGAAGGCTATTTTTGATGATTTGAGTCGATTTGGAAACCCTTGATTTTGCCGGACTTTTGGCCATTTTTCCATAGTATAGCCTTACGTTTTTGCCCAAAAATGGCCGAATTTCAGTGTTTTTATTTTGTTGTTTTTATTGACTAAATATCTTATTATCACCTGGAAAAGGCATTGGAATGGGTATTTCTACTCTTATAGGGCTATTTTTGATGATTTGAGTCGATTTGGAAACCCTCGATTTTGCTGGATTTTTGGTCATTTTTCCATAGTATAGCCTTACCTTTTTGCCCAAAAATGGCCGATTTTCAGGGTTTTTATTTTGTTGTTTTTATGGGCTAAATATCTTTATTATCACCTGGAAAAGGCATTTGAATGGGTATTTCTACTCTTATAGGGCTATTTTTGATGATTTGAGTCCATTTGGAAACCCTCGATTTTGCCGGATTTTTGGCCATTCTTCCATAGTATAGCCTTACCTTTTTGCCCAAAAATGGCCGATTTTCAGCGTTTTTTTTTTTGTTGTTTTTATGGGCTAAATATCTTTATTATCACCTGGAAAAGGCATTGGAATGGGTATTTCTATTCCTAGAAGGCTATTTTTGATGATTTTGGTCTATTTGGAAACCCTCTATTTCGCCCGATTTTTGGTCATTTTTCCATAGTATAGCCTTGCCTTTTTGCCCAAAAATGGCCTGTTTTGAGGGTTTTTATTTTATCGATTTTATGGACTAAATATCTTTATTATAACTTGGAAAAGGCATAGGAATGGATATTTCTAGTCCTAGAAGGCTATTTTGATGATTTGGGTCTATTTGAAAACCCTCTATTTTGCCCGATTTTTAGCCATTTTTCCATAGTATAGCCTTGCCTTTTTGCCCAAAAATGGCCTGTTTTGAGGATTTTATTTTATCGATTTGATGGACTAAATATCTTTATTATCACTTGGAAAAGGCATAGGAATGGGTACTTCTATTCCTAGAAGGCTATTTTTGATGATTTTGGTCTATTTGGAAACCCTCTATTTTGCCCCGTTTTTAGCCATTTTTCCATAGTATATCCTTGCCTTTTTGCCCAAAAATGGCCTGTTCTGAGGGTTTTTATTTTGTTGATTTTATGGACTAAATATCTTTATTATTACTTGGAAAAGGCATAGGAATGGGTATTTCTAGTCCTCGAAGGCTAATTTTGATGATTTTGGTCTATTTGGAAACCCTCTATTTTGCCCGATTTTTGAATATTTTTCCATAGTATAGCCTTGCCTTTTTGCCCAAAAATGGCCTGTTTTGAGGGTTTTTATTTTATCGATTTTATGGACTAAATATCTTTATTATCACTTGGAAAAGGCATAGGAATGGGTATTTCTAGTCCTCGAAGGCTAATTTTGATGATTTGGGTCTATTTGGAAACCCTCGATTTTGCCGGACTTTTGTCCATTTTTCCATATCTTTATTATCACTTGGAAAAGGCATAGGAATGGGTATTTCTAGTCCTCGAAGGCTAATTTTGATGATTTGGGTCTATTTGGAAACCCTCTATTTTGCCCGATTTTTGGCCATTTTTCCATAGTATAGCCTTACCTTTTTGCCCAAAAATGGTCAATTTTCAGGGTTTTTATTTTGTTGTTTTTATGGGCTAAATATCTTTATTATCACCTGGAAAAGGCATTGGAATGGGTATTTCTACTCTTATGGGGCTATTTTTGATGATTTGAGTCGATTTGGAAACCCTCGATTTTGCCGGATTTTTGGCAATTTTTTCATAGTATAGCCTTACCTTTTTGCCCAAAAAGGGCCTATTTTCAGGGTTTTTATTTTGTTGTTTTTATGGGCTAAATATCTTTATTATCACCTGGGAAAGGCATTGGAATGGGTATTTCTACTCTTATTGGGCTATTTTTGATGATTTGAGTCGATATGGAAACCCTCGATTTTGCCGGATTTTTGGTCATTTTTCCATAGTATAGCCTTACCTTTTTGCCCGAAAATGGCCTATTTTCAGGGTTTTTATTTTGTTGTTTTTATTGGCTGAATATCTTTATTATCACCTGGAAAAGGCATAGAAATGGGTATTCCTAGTCTTAGAAGGCTGTTTTTGATGATTTGAATCGATTTGGAAACCCTCGACCTTGCCGGGTTTTTGGCCATTTTTCCATAGTATAGCCTTACCTTTTTGCCCGAAAATGGCTGATTTTCAGGGTTTTTATTTTGTTGTTTTTATTGGCTAAATATCTTTATTATTACCTTGAAAGGCATTGCAATGGGTATTTCTACTCTTAGAAGTCTATTTTTGATGATTTGAGTCGATTTGGAAACCCTCGATTTTGGCGGATTTTTGGCCATTTTTTCCATAGTATATAATCAAGGTATCTAGGCCGAGACAGCCCTTAACCTTTTTGCCCAAAAATGGCCGATTTGCAGGGTTTTTATTTTGTTGTTTTTATGGGCTAAATATCTTTATTATCACCTGGAAAAGGCATAGGAATGGGTAGATCTACTCTTATGGGGCTATTTTTGATGATTTGAGTCGATTTGGAAACCCTCGATTTTGCCGGACTTTTGGCCATTTTTCCATAGTATAGCCTTACCTTTTTGCCCAAAAATGGCCGATTTTCAGGGTTTTTATTTTGTTGTTTTCATTGGCTAAATATCTTTATTATTACCTTGAAAGGCATTGCAATGGGTATTTCTACTCTTAGAAGGCTATTTTTGATGATTTGAGTCGATTTGGAAACCCTCGATTTTGGCGGATTTTTGGCCATTTTTTCCATAGTATATAATCAAGGTATCTAGGCCGAGACAGCCCTTAACCTTTTTGCCCAAAAATGGCCGATTTGCAGGGTTTTCATTTTGTTGTTTTTATGGGCTAAATATCTTTATTATCACCTGGAAAAGGCATAGGAATGGGTAGATCTACTCTTATAGGGCTATTTTTGATGATTTGAGTCGATTTGGAAACCCTCGATTTTGCCGGACTTTTGGCCATTTTTCCATAGTATAGCCTTACCTTTTTGCCCAAAAATGGCCGATTTTCAGGGTTTTTATTTTGTTGTTTTTATGGGCTAAATATCTTTATTATCACCTGGAAAAGGCATTGGAATGGGTATTTCTACTCTTATAGGGCTGTTTTTGATGATTTGAATCGATTTGGATACCCTCGATTTTGCCGGATTTTTTGCCATTTTTCCATAGTATAGCCTTACCTTTTTGCCCAAATATGGCAGATTTTCAGGGTTTTTATTTTGTTGTTTTTATTGGCTGAATATCTTTATTATCACCTGGAAAAGGCATAGGAATGGGTATTTGTAGTCTTAGAGGGCTGTTTTTGATGATTTGAATCGATTTGGATACCCTCGATTTTGCCGGATTTTTGGCCATTTTTCCATAGTATAGCCTTACCTTTTTGCCCAAAAATGTCTGATTTTCAGGGTTTTTATTTTGTTGTTTTTATGGGCTAAATATCTTTATTATCACCTGGAAAAGGCATTGGAATGGGTATTTCTACTCTTATAGGGCTATTTTTTATGATTTGAGTCGATTTGGAAACCCTCGATTTTGCCGGATTTTTGGCCATTTTTCCATAGTATAGCCTTACCTTTTTGCCCAAAAATGGCCGATTTTCAGGGTTTTTATTTTGTTGTTCTTATGGGCTAAATATCTTTATTATCACCTGGAAATGGCATTGGAATGGGTATTTCTACTCTTATAGGGCTATTTTTGATGATTTGAGTCGATTTGGAAACCCTCTATTTTGCCGGATTTTTGGCCATTTTTCCATAGTATAGCCTTACCTTTTTGCCCAAAAATGGTCGATTTTCAGGGTTTTTATTTTGTTGTTTTTATGGGCTAAATATCTTTATTATCACCTGGAAAAGGCATTGGAATGGGTATTTCTACTCTTATGGGGCTATTTTTGATGATTTGAGTCGATTTGGAAACCCTCGATTTTGCCGGATTTTTGGCAATTTTTTCATAGTATAGCCTTACCTTTTTGCCCAAAAAGGGCCTATTTTCAGGGTTTTTATTTTGTTGTTTTTATGGGCTAAATATCTTTATTATCACCTGGGAAAGGCATTTGAATGGGTATTTCTACTCTTATGGGGCTATTTTTGATGATTTGAGTCGATATGGAAACCCTCGATTTTGCCGGATTTTTGGTCATTTTTCCATAGTATAGCCTTACCTTTTTGCCCGAAAATGGCCTATTTTCAGGGTTTTTATTTTGTTGTTTTTATTGGCTGAATATCTTTATTATCACCTGGAAAAGGCATAGGAATGGGTATTCCTAGTCTTAGAAGGCTGTTTTTGATGATTTGAATCGATTTGGAAACCCTCGACCTTGCCGGATTTTTGGCCATTTTTCCATAGTATAGCCTTACCTTTTTGCCCGAAAATGGCTGATTTTCAGGGTTTTTATTTTGTTGTTTTTATTGGCTAAATATCTTTATTATTACCTTGAAAGGCATTGCAATGGGTATTTCTACTCTTAGAAGTCTATTTTTGATGATTTGAGTCGATTTGGAAACCCTCGATTTTGGCGGATTTTTGGCCATTTTTTCCATAGTATATAATCAAGGTATCTAGGCCGAGACAGCCCTTAACCTTTTTGCCCAAAAATGGCCGATTTGCAGGGTTTTTATTTTGTTGTTTTTATGGGCTAAATATCTTTATTATCACCTGGAAAAGGCATAGGAATGGGTAGATCTACTCTTATAGGGCTATTTTTGATGATTTGAGTCGATTTGGAAACCCTCGATTTTGCCGGACTTTTGGCAATTTTTCCATAGTATAGCCTTACCTTTTTGCCCAAAAATGGCCGATTTTCAGGGTTTTTATTTTGTTGTTTTCATTGGCTAAATATCTTTATTATTACCTTGAAAGGCATTGCAATGGGTATTTCTACTCTTAGAAGGCTATTTTTGATGATTTGAGTCGATTTGGAAACCCTCGATTTTGGCGGATTTTTGGCCATTTTTTCCATAGTATAGTCTTACCTTTTTGCACAAAAATGGCCGATTTGCAGGGTTTTTATTTTGTTGTTTTTATGGGCTAAATATCTTTATTATCACCTGGAAAAGGCATTGGAATGGGTATTTCTACTCTTATAGAGCTATTTTTGATGATTTGAGTCGATTTGGAAACCCTCGATTTTGCCGGATTTTTAGCCATTTTTCCATAGTTCCATAGGCCATTTTTCCCAAAAATGACCGATTTTCAGGGTTTTTATTTTGTTGTTTTTATGGGCTAAATATCTTTATTATCATCTGGAAAAGGCATTGGAATGGGTATTTCTACTCTTATAGGGCTATTTTTGATGATTTGAGTCGATTTGGAAACCCTCGATTTTGCCGGATTTTTGGCCATTTTTCCATAGTATAGCCTTACCTTTTTGCCCAAAAATGGCCGATTTTCAGGGTTTTTATTTTGTTGTTTTGATGGGCTAAATATCTTTTTTATCACCTGGAAAAGGCATTGGAATGGGTATTTCTACTCTTATAGGGCTATTTTTGATAATTTGAGTCGATTTGGAAACCCTCGATTTTGCCGGATTTTTGGCCATTTTTCCATAGTATAGCCTTACCTTTTTGCCCAAAAATGGCCGATTTTCAGGGTTTTTATTTTGTTGTTTTTATGGGCTAAATATCTTTATTATCCTCTGGAAAAGGCATTGGAATGGGTATTTCTACTCTTATAGGGCTATTTTTGATGATTTGAGTCGATTTGGAAACCCTCAATTTTGCCGGATTTTTGGCCATTTTTCCATAGTATAGCCTTACCTTTTTGCCCAAAAATGGCCGATTTTCAGGTGTTTTATTTTGTTGTTTTGATGGGCTAAATATCTTTATTATCACCTGGAAAAGGCATAGGAATGGGTATTCCTAGTCTTAGAAGGCTATTTTTGATGATTTGAGTCGATTTGGAAACCCTTGATTTTGCCGGACTTTTGGCCATTTTTCCATAGTATAGCCTTACGTTTTTGCCCAAAAATGGCCGAATTTCAGTGTTTTTATTTTGTTGTTTTATTGACTAAATATCTTATTATCACCTGGAAAAGGCATTGGAATGGGTATTTCTACTCTTATAGGGCTATTTTTGATGATTTGAGTCGATTTGGAAACCCTCGATTTTGCTGGATTTTGGTCATTTTCCATAGTATAGCCTTACCTTTTTGCCCAAAAATGGCCGATTTTCAGGGTTTTATTTTGTTGTTTTATGGGCTAAATATCTTTATTATCACCTGGAAAAGGCATTTGAATGGGTATTTCTACTCTTATAGGGCTATTTTGATGATTTGAGTCCATTTGAAACCCTCGATTTTGCCGGATCTTTGGCCATTCTTCCATAGTATAGCCTTACCTTTTTGCCCAAAATGGCCGATTTTCAGGGTTTTTATTTTGTTGTTTTTATGGGCTAAATATCTTTATTATCACCTGGAAAAGGCATTGGAATGGGTATTTCTATTCCTAGAAGGCTATTTTTGATGATTTTGGTCTATTTGGAAACCCTCTATTTCGCCCGATTTTTGGTCATTTTTCCATAGTATAGCCTTGCCTTTTTGCCCAAAAATGGCCTGTTTTGAGGGTTTTTATTTTATCGATTTTATGGACTAAATATCTTTATTATAACTTGGAAAAGGCATAGGAATGGATATTTCTAGTCCTAGAAGGCTATTTTTGATGATTTGGGTCTATTTGAAAACCCTCTATTTTGCCCGATTTTTAGCCATTTTTCCATAGTATAGCCTTGCCTTTTTGCCCAAAAATGGCCTGTTTTGAGGGATTTTATTTTATCGATTTGATGGACTAAATATCTTTATTATCACTTGGAAAAGGCATAGGAATGGGTATTTCTAGTCCTCGAAGGCTAATTTTGATGATTTTGGTCTATTTGGAAACCCTCTATTTTGCCCGATTTTTGGCTATTTTTCCATAGTATAGCCTTGCCTTTTTGCCCAAAAATGGCCTGTTTGGAGGGTTTTTATTTTATCGATTTTATGGACTAAATATCTTTATTATCACTTGGAAAAGGCATAGGAATGGGTATTTCTAGTCCTCGAAGGCTAATTTTGATGATTTGGGTCTATTTGGAAACCCTCTATTTTGCCCGATTTTTGGCCATTTTTCCATAGTATAGCCTTACCTTTTTGCCCAAAATGGTCGATTTTAGGGTTTTATTTTGTTGTTTTATGGGCTAAATATCTTTATTATCACCTGGAAAAGGCATTGGAATGGGTATTTCTACTCTTATGGGGCTATTTTGATGATTTGAGTCGATTTGAAACCCTCGATTTTGCCGGATTTTGGCAATTTTTCATAGTATAGCCTTACCTTTTTGCCCAAAAAGGGCCTATTTTCAGGGTTTTTATTTTGTTGTTTTTATGGGCTAAATATCTTTATTATCACCTGGGAAAGGCATTGGAATGGGTATTTCTACTCTTATTGGGCTATTTTTGATGATTTGAGTCGATATGGAAACCCTCGATTTTGCCGGATTTTTGGTCATTTTTCCATAGCATAGCCTTACCTTTTTGCCCGAAAATGGCCTATTTTCAGGGTTTTTATTTTGTTGTTTTTATTGGCTGAATATCTTTATTATCACCTGGAAAAGGCATAGGAATGGGTATTCCTAGTCTTAGAAGGCTGTTTTTGATGATTTGAATCGATTTGGAAACCCTCGACCTTGCCGGATTTTTGGCCATTTTTCCATAGTATAGCCTTACCTTTTTGCCCGAAAATGGCTGATTTTCAGGGTTTTTATTTTGTTGTTTTTATTGGCTAAATATCTTTATTATTACCTTGAAAGGCATTGCAATGGGTATTTCTACTCTTAGAAGTCTATTTTTGATGATTTGAGTCGATTTGGAAACCCTCGATTTTGGCGGATTTTTGGCCATTTTTCCATAGTATATTTTCAGGGTTTTTATTTTGTTGTTTTTATTGGCAAGGTATCTAGGCCGAGACAGCCCTTAACCTTTTTTTGCCCAAAATGGCCGATTTGCAGGGTTTTTATTTTGTTGTTTTGGAAACCCTCGATGGGCTAAATATCTTTATTATCACCTGGAAAAGGCATAGGAATGGGTAGATCTACTCTTATAGGGCTATTTTGATGATTTGAGTCGATTTGGAAACCCTCGATTTTGCCGGACTTTTGGCAATTTTTCCATAGTATAGCCTTACCTTTTGCCCAAAATGGCCGATTTTCAGGGTTTTTATTTTGTTGTTTTCATTGGCTAAATATCTTTATTATTACCTTGAAAGGCATTGCAATGGGTATTTCTACTCTTAGAAGGCTATTTTTGATGATTTGAGTCGATTTGGAAACCCTCGATTTTGGCGGATTTTTGGCCATTTTTTCCATAGTATAGTCTTACCTTTTTGCACAAAAATGGCCGATTTGCAGGGTTTTTATTTTGTTGTTTTTATGGGCTAAATATCTTTATTATCACCTGGAAAAGGCATTGGAATGGGTATTTCTACTCTTATAGAGCTATTTTTGATGATTTGAGTCGATTTGGAAACCCTCGATTTTGCCGGATTTTTAGCCATTTTTCCATAGTTCCATAGGCCATTTTTCCCAAAAATGACCGATTTTCAGGGTTTTTATTTTGTTGTTTTTATGGGCTAAATATCTTTATTATCATCTGGAAAAGGCATTGGAATGGGTATTTCTACTCTTATAGGGCTATTTTTGATGATTTGAGTCGATTTGGAAACCCTCGATTTTGCCGGATTTTTGGCCATTTTTCCATAGTATAGCCTTACCTTTTGCCCAAAATGGCCGATTTTCAGGGTTTTATTTTGTTGTTTTGATGGGCTAAATATCTTTTTTATCACCTGGAAAAGGCATTGGAATGGGTATTTCTACTCTTATAGGGCTATTTTTGATAATTTGAGTCGATTTGGAAACCCTCGATTTTGCCGGATTTTGGCCATTTTTCCATAGTATAGCCTTACCTTTTTGCCCAAAATGGCCGATTTTCAGGGTTTTTATTTTGTTGTTTTTATGGGCTAAATATCTTTATTATCCTCTGGAAAAGGCATTGGAATGGGTATTTCTACTCTTATAGGGCTATTTTTGATGATTTGAGTCGATTTGGAAACCCTCGATTTTGCCGGATTTTTGGCCATTTTTCCATAGTATAGCCTTACCTTTTTGCCCAAAAATGGCCGATTTTCAGGTGTTTTATTTTGTTGTTTTGATGGGCTAAATATCTTTATTATCACCTGGAAAAGGCATAGGAATGGGTATTCCTAGTCTTAGAAGGCTATTTTTGATGATTTGAGTCGATTTGGAAACCCTTGATTTTGCCGGACTTTTGGCCATTTTTCCATAGTATAGCCTTACGTTTTTGCCCAAAAATGGCCGAATTTCAGTGTTTTTATTTTGTTGTTTTTATTGACTAAATATCTTATTATCACCTGGAAAAGGCATTGGAATGGGTATTTCTACTCTTATAGGGCTATTTTTGATGATTTGAGTCGATTTGGAAACCCTCGATTTTGCTGGATTTTTGGTCATTTTTCCATAGTATAGCCTTACCTTTTTGCCCAAAAATGGCCGATTTTCAGGGTTTTTATTTTGTTGTTTTTATGGGCTAAATATCTTTATTATCACCTGGAAAAGGCATTTGAATGGGTATTTCTACTCTTATAGGGCTATTTTTGATGATTTGAGTCCATTTGGAAACCCTCGATTTTGCCGGATCTTTGGCCATTCTTCCATAGTATAGCCTTACCTTTTTGCCCAAAAATGGCCGATTTTCAGGGTTTTTATTTTGTTGTTTTTATGGGCTAAATATCTTTATTATCACCTGGAAAAGGCATTGGAATGGGTATTTCTATTCCTAAAAGGCTATTTTTGATGATTTTGGTCTATTTGGAAACCCTCTATTTCGCCCGATTTTTGGTCATTTTTCCATAGTATAGCCTTGCCTTTTTGCCCAAAAATGGCCTGTTTTGAGGGTTTTTATTTTATCGATTTTATGGACTAAATATCTTTATTATAACTTGGAAAAGGCATAGGAATGGATATTTCTAGTCCTAGAAGGCTATTTTTGATGATTTGGGTCTATTTGAAAACCCTCTATTTTGCCCGATTTTTAGCCATTTTTCCATAGTATAGCCTTGCCTTTTTGCCCAAAAATGGCCTGTTTTGAGGGATTTTATTTTATCGATTTGATGGACTAAATATCTTTATTATCACTTGGAAAAGGCATAGGAATGGGTACTTCTATTCCTAGAAGGCTATTTTTGATGATTTTGGTCTATTTGGAAACCCTCTATTTTGCCCCGTTTTTAGCCATTTTTCCATAGTATAGCCTTGCCTTTTTGCCCAAAAATGGCCTGTTCTGAGGGTTTTTATTTTGTTGATTTTATGGACTAAATATCTTTATTATTACTTGGAAAAGGCATAGGAATAGGTATTTCTAGTCCTCGAAGGCTAATTTTGATGATTTTGGTCTATTTGGAAACCCTCTATTTTGCCCGATTTTTGGCTATTTTTCCATAGTATAGCCTTGCCTTTTTGCCCAAAAATGGCCTGTTTTGAGGGTTTTTATTTTATCGATTTTATGGACTAAATATCTTTATTATCACTTGGAAAAGGCATAGGAATGGGTATTTCTAGTCCTCGAAGGCTAATTTTGATGATTTGGGTCTATTTGGAAACCCTCTATTTTGCCCGATTTTTGGCCATTTTTCCATAGTATAGCCTTACCTTTTTGCCCGAAAATGGCTGATTTTCAGGGTTTTTATTTTGTTGTTTTTATTGGCTAAATATCTTTATTATTACCTTGAAAAGGCATAGGAATGGGTATTTCTGCTCTTCTAGGGCTATTTTTGATGATTTGAGTCGATTTGGAAACCCTCGATTTTGGCGGATTTTTGGCCATTTTTTCCATAGTCTAGTCTTACCTTTTTGCCCAAAAATGGCCGATTTTCAGGGTTTTTATTTTGTTGTTTTTATGGGTTAAATATCTTTATTATCACCTGGAAAAGGCATTGGAATGGGTATTTCTACTCTTATAGGGCTATTTTTGATGATTTGAGTCGATTTGGAAACTTTCGATTTTGCCGGATTTTTGGCCATTTTTTCATAGTATAGCCTTACCTTTTTGCCCAAAAAGGGCCTATTTTCAGGGTTTTTATTTTGTTGTTTTTATGGGCTAAATATCTTTATTATTACCTTGAAAGGCATTGCAATGGGTATTTCTACTCTTAGAAGGCTATTTTTGATGATTTGAGTCGATTTGGAAACCCTCGATTTTGGCGGATTTTTGGCCATTTTTTCCAAAGTATAGTCTTACCTTTTTGCCCAAAAATGGCCGATTTTCAGGGTTTTTATTTTGTTGTTTTTATGGGCTAAATATCTTTATTATTACCTTGAAAGGCATTGCAATGGGTATTTCTACTCTTAGAAGTCTATTTTTGATGATTTGAGTCGATTTGGAAACCCTCGATTTTGGCGGATTTTTGGCCATTTTTTCCATAGTATATAATCAAGGTATCTAGGCCGAGACAGCCCTTAACCTTTTTGCCCAAAAATGGCCGATTTGCAGGGTTTTTATTTTGTTGTTTTTATGGGCTAAATATCTTTATTATCACCTGGAAAAGGCATAGGAATGGGTAGATCTACTCTTATAGGGCTATTTTTGATGATTTGAGTCGATTTGGAAACCCTCGATTTTGCCGGACTTTTGGCAATTTTTCCATAGTATAGCCTTACCTTTTTGCCCAAAAATGGCCGATTTTCAGGGTTTTTATTTTGTTGTTTTCATTGGCTAAATATCTTTATTATTACCTTGAAAGGCATTGCAATGGGTATTTCTACTCTTAGAAGGCTATTTTTGATGATTTGAGTCGATTTGGAAACCCTCGATTTTGGCGGATTTTTGGCCATTTTTTCCATAGTATAGTCTTACCTTTTTGCACAAAAATGGCCGATTTGCAGGGTTTTTATTTTGCTGTTTTTATGGGCTAAATATCTTTATTATCACCTGGAAAAGGCATTGGAATGGGTATTTCTACTCTTATAGAGCTATTTTGATGATTTGAGTCGATTTGGAAACCCTCGATTTTGCCGGATTTTTAGCCATTTTTCCATAGTTCCATAGGCCATTTTTCCCAAAAATGACCGATTTTCAGGGTTTTTATTTTGTTGTTTTTATGGGCTAAATATCTTTATTATCATCTGGAAAAGGCATTGGAATGGGTATTTCTACTCTTATAGGGCTATTTTTGATGATTTGAGTCGATTTGGAAACCCTCGATTTTGCCGGATTTTTGGCCATTTTTCCATAGTATAGCCTTACCTTTTTGCCCAAAAATGGCCGATTTTCAGGGTTTTTATTTTGTTGTTTTGATGGGCTAAATATCTTTTTTATCACCTGGAAAAGGCATTGGAATGGGTATTTCTACTCTTATAGGGCTATTTTTGATAATTTGAGTCGATTTGGAAACCCTCGATTTTGCCGGATTTTTGGCCATTTTTCCATAGTATAGCCTTACCTTTTGCCCAAAAATGGCCGATTTTCAGGGTTTTTATTTTGTTGTTTTTATGGGCTAAATATCTTTATTATCCTCTGGAAAAGGCATTGGAATGGGTATTTCTACTCTTATAGGGCTATTTTTGATGATTTGAGTCGATTTGGAAACCCTCGATTTTGCCGGATTTTTGGCCATTTTTCCATAGTATAGCCTTACCTTTTTGCCCAAAAATGGCCGATTTTCAGGTGTTTTATTTTGTTGTTTTGATGGGCTAAATATCTTTATTATCACCTGGAAAAGGCATATGAATGGGTATTCCTAGTCTTAGAAGGCTATTTTTGATGATTTGAGTCGATTTGGAAACCCTTGATTTTGCCAGACTTTTGGCCATTTTTCCATAGTATAGCCTTACGTTTTTGCCCAAAAATGGCCGAATTTCAGGCTTTTTATTTTGTTGTTTTTATTGACTAAATATCTTATTATCACCTGGAAAAGGCATTGGAATGGGTATTTCTACTCTTATAGGGCTATTTTTGATGATTTGAGTCGATTTGGAAACCCTCGATTTTGCTGGATTTTTGGTCATTTTTCCATAGTATAGCCTTACCTTTTTGCCCAAAAATGGCCGATTTTCAGGGTTTTTATTTTGTTGTTTTTATGGGCTAAATATCTTTATTATCACCTGGAAAAGGCATTTGAATGGGTATTTCTACTCTTATAGGGCTATTTTTGATGATTTGAGTCCATTTGGAAACCCTCGATTTTGCCGGATTTTTGGCCATTCTTCCATAGTATAGCCTTGCCTTTTTGCCCAAAAATGGCCTGTTCTGAGGGTTTTTATTTTGTTGATTTTATGGACTAAATATCTTTATTATTACTTGGAAAAGGCATAGGAATGGGTATTTCTAGTCCTCGAAGGCTAATTTTGATGATTTTGGTCTATTTGGAAACCCTCTATTTCGCCCGATTTTTGGTCATTTTTCCATAGTATAGCCTTGCCTTATTGCCCAAAAATGGCCTGTTTTGAGGGTTTTTATTTTATCGATTTTATGGACTAAATATCTTTATTATAACTTGGAAAAGGCATAGGAATGGATATTTCTAGTCCTAGAAGGCTATTTTTGATGATTTGGGTCTATTTGAAAACCCTCTATTTTGCCCGATTTTTAGCCATTTTTCCATAGTATAGCCTTGCCTTTTTGCCCAAAAATGGCCTGTTTTGAGGGATTTTATTTTATCGATTTGATGGACTAAATATCTTTATTATCACTTGGAAAAGGCATAGGAATGGGTACTTCTATTCCTAGAAGGCTATTTTTGATGATTTTGGTCTATTTGGAAACCCTCTATTTTGCCCCGTTTTTAGCCATTTTTCCATAGTATAGCCTTGCCTTTTTGCCCAAAATGGCCTGTTCTGAGGGTTTTATTTTGTTGATTTTATGGACTAAATATCTTTATTATTACTTGGAAAAGGCATAGGAATGGGTATTTCTAGTCCTCGAAGGCTAATTTTGATGATTTTGGTCTATTTGGAAACCCTCTATTTTGCCCGATTTTTGGCTATTTTTCCATAGTATAGCCTTGCCTTTTTGCCCAAAAATGGCCTGTTTTGAGGGTTTTTATTTTATCGATTTTATGGACTAAATATCTTTATTATCACTTGGAAAAGGCATAGGAATGGGTATTTCTAGTCCTCGAAGGCTAATTTTGATGATTTGGGTCTATTTGGAAACCCTCTATTTTGCCCGATTTTTAGCCATTTTTCCATAGTATAGCCTTGCCTTTTTGCCCAAAAATGGCCTGTTTTGAGGGATTTTATTTTATCGATTTGATGGACTAAATATCTTTATTATCACTTGGAAAAGGCATAGGAATGGGTACTTCTATTCCTAGAAGGCTATTTTTGATGATTTTGGTCTATTTGGAAACCCTCTATTTTGCCCCGTTTTTAGCCATTTTTCCATAGTATAGCCTTGCCTTTTTGCCCAAAAATGGCCTGTTCTGAGGGTTTTTATTTTGTTGATTTTATGGACTAAATATCTTTATTATTACTTGGAAAAGGCATAGGAATGGGTATTTCTAGTCCTCGAAGGCTAATTTTGATGATTTTGGTCTATTTGGAAACCCTCTATTTTGCCCGATTTTTGGCTATTTTTCCATAGTATAGCCTTGCCTTTTTGCCCAAAAATGGCCTGTTTTGAGGGTTTTTATTTTATCGATTTTATGGACTAAATATCTTTATTATCACTTGGAAAAGGCATAGGAATGGGTATTTCTAGTCCTCGAAGGCTAATTTTGATGATTTGGGTCTATTTGGAAACCCTCTATTTTGCCCGATTTTGGCCATTTTTCCATAGTATAGCCTTACCTTTTGCCCGAAAATGGCTGATTTTCAGGGTTTTTATTTTGTTGTTTTTATTGGCTAAATATCTTTATTATTACCTTGAAAAGGCATAGGAATGGGTATTTCTGCTCTTCTAGGGCTATTTTTGATGATTTGAGTCGATTTGGAAACCCTCGATTTTGGCGGATTTTTGGCCATTTTTTCCATAGTCTAGTCTTACCTTTTTGCCCAAAAATGGCCGATTTTCAGGGTTTTTATTTTGTTGTTTTTATGGGTTAAATATCTTTATTATCACCTGGAAAAGGCATTGGAATGGGTATTTCTACTCTTATAGGGCTATTTTTGATGATTTGAGTCGATTTGGAAACTTTCGATTTTGCCGGATTTTTGGCCATTTTTTCATAGTATAGCCTTACCTTTTTGCCCAAAAAGGGCCTATTTTCAAGGTTTTTATTTTGTTGTTTTTATGGGCTAAATATCTTTATTATTACCTTGAAAGGCATTGCAATGGGTATTTCTACTCTTAGAAGGCTATTTTTGATGATTTGAGTCGATTTGGAAACCCTCGATTTTGGCGGATTTTTGGCCATTTTTTCCAAAGTATAGTCTTACCTTTTTGCCCAAAAATGGCCGATTTTCAGGGTTTTTATTTTGTTGTTTTTATGGGCTAAATATCTTTATTATTACCTTGAAAGGCATTGCAATGGGTATTTCTACTCTTAGAAGGCTATTTTTGATGATTTGAGTCGATTTGGAAACCCTCGATTTTGCCGGATTTTTGGCCATTTTTCCATAGTATAGCCTTACCTTTTTGCCCAAAAATGGCCGATTATCAGGGTTTTTATTTTGTTGTTTTGATGGGCTAAATATCTTTATTATCACCTGGAAAAGGCATAGGAATGGATATTCCTAGTCTTAGAAGGCCATTTTTGATGTTTTGAGTCGATTTGGAAACCCTCGATTTTGCCGGACTTTTGGCCATTTTCCATAGTATAGCCTTACCTTTTTGCCCAAAAATGGCCGATTTTCAGGGTTTTTATTTTGTTGTTTTTATTGGCTAAATATCTTATTATCACCTGGAAAAGGCATTGGAATGGGTATTCCTAGTCTTAGAAGGCTATTTTTGATGATTTGAGTCGATTTGGAAACCCTCGATTTTGCCCGATTTTTGGCCATTTTTCAATAGTATAGCCTTTCCCTTTTGGCCAGAAATGTTTGGCCTGTTCTGGCCATTTTTCTCTGTATAACCTTGTTCTAGCCTTGGAGAGGCATAGAAAGTTCCTTGGACTACATTGAATGCTACTGAGTTTAGAAGCGGAAGCTAACGACTGAGGTGGTAAGTCTAAAGGTTGCCTTTGCGCAGACGCAGCTTGTTCTTTCCTCTATAAGAGTTGAGTTGAATTAAAATTTCAACGATTCTATAAAAAATAACATTTGATCTTTCAAGATAGAAATAAAACGATGTTTTAAGAATTCACGAATGAAATGTGTTTATTGAGATGAATTAATGCTAATTTATAAAACTATAGATACAATCGCAATAATGATGGTAAAATATTGGAGAGCAACATTGATTTTAACATGCATTGAAAATTTACAAAATTTTACCGTTTTGCTAAGCCAAAGTCTAAATAGTGGGGTTTACTTTCCGACTCAAGGAGCATTGTGACTGTTAAAATGTAAAAATTCTGGTTAGAAAGCTAGAAAAATTGACAGCCTCATTACAAAAGATGGCATTTTTTCGTCCAAGACTACAGTTTAATCGATCGAATTATGGCTGGGAAACGAGTTACTAACTGTTTAGGTAGCTGAAGTAGGCCAAGAAGTTGTTGCTTGAATGAAAGTAAATGTTCAGTGGAAATATAATAGAGCCTCTATATGACGTACACGTTGTTGTCGGTAATGCCTGGTTTTGATATGTCCCAGACCATCGGCGATCATGGCCACACGTCACATGTCCCCTCGATGTCTTCCAGTTTAGCCACCATGGAAACTTTATAGTGCACGACAAAAAAATTTGTAGCGAGAGACACGCAAATGTTTCTGAGAGACAACAGAAACATTTATTGTCTTCGTGACTCAGGGGGCATGTTGCTCGCTTGTTACTCGCATGTTTAGCCACCCTGGGAGACACGCTGATGAATGTCTCCTTGTTTAGCCACAGCTAAAGTCTAGCTTATTCTGACACAGAAATAGCCTTCAAGTCAAAAACAATTATCTGCTGTCGGAGGTGTCCGTTTTCCGGACGTGACCGTTGTCCGAACCTGTCCGTTGTATAGAGGCTTTACCGTTATAGAGATCATTGAACTATAAAAGTGTTACAGTTCATTAAAGGCGATGTTTAAAGAAAAGTCTTTAAAAAGACGTCTGAGTGGTGCTGTGCGTGCAGATTCTGAATTCTGATACCTTGATACCTTGTTGTCCCTTGAGTTGTTTGGACATTCTATGACGCATCTGCATTTTCGCTGCTTTCACCTTCTCACGGGAATAGGAATCTAGATTTAACCACTTTGAGGCTGGAATTACATCTGTTTGAGACCGAGATTAGGGTCGAATAGAAAGCTCTATATATCCGTCCATAGGATCATGTGTTTGTTTCTATCACACGTGACTAGCGTTGAACCACAGGGATGCCAGGCACAGGCAACGACAGCGCTCCTGAAAATGCAGAATATCGTCATAAGTCGAATATAATTACCCAGCCTCATTTGGACTGAACAGATTAATCTGAGACCGAGAATGTTTCAACCAAGTGCCTAAAAGCTGGTGTCCCCTGGCGACGGTGGCAAGTTCTTGAATTCTAGTACAGGTTCTGATTTCAAGGGAACTTTTTGTCTTTATATCCATCCATCCAGCCACTCATCCATCCATCCATCCATCCATCCATCCATCCATCCATCCATAGATAGCAATATTTGGGGTCTCCAAAGCATTAGACTCAATATTTAGGGGTATGCAAGGAAATAGTGGCATGGACTCCCCCGTATTGAAAGTTAATGAGTCCCCCCCTGGGACAAATATACACTTTGATGACTTACTTATGCTCTCGAAGTGTCTTTTCTAATTTGTCAGTTTTTGTATTCCATATATAAACACCTCCGTCATGCGATCCACACATGACGTATTGAATATCAGGACTGCGAAAAAGAAAAACAATTGACATATATAATGGATATTGCAGTGCTTGAGAAGTACATAAGGATTGAGGTGCATGGAGATGTTTTAGAAGGAACCTTTGGTTTGAGTCGAGCCTGTGTTAAGTTGAGGTACATGGAGATGTTTTCTATAGGGAACCTTTGGTTGAGTTGAGCCCTGAGGTCCTTAAGTTCTTGACGAAATGAGTGCGGACTGCGAAAAAATAAAAAAATGATTGATAATATAATGGATATTGCAGTGCATTCGAAGTGCATAAGGATTGAGGTGCATGGAGATGTTTTAGAAGGAACCTTTGGTCTGAGTTGAGCCCTGAGGTCCTTAAGTTCTTGCCGCAATGACTGCGGACTGTGAAAAAATAAAAAAATTATTGATAATATAATGGATATTGCAGTGCATGAGAAGTGCATAAGGATTGAGGTGCATGGAACCCTTGGTCTGCGGTTAGCCTTGAGTTCCTTAAATTTTTTGCCGAAATGAGTGCGGACTGCGAAAAAAGAAACAACCATTGAGATATATAATGGATATTGCAGTGCAAGGTACACGGAGATATGGTGTAGGCAGAAACACCGCCGCGCAAGACACAAAGGACAACTATGTTTTTTTAGTGGTCTTTTCTTCTTTTTTCTACACGGAAATAAGGAACCAGAACTTTTGGCCTGAGTTGAGTCCTGAGTTCTTTAAATTGTTGACGAAATTAGTTTCAAAGTCCCCATTGCTGTTCCTTATAATGATTAAACATTACAAATACAAGGACATTATAATGAAAATATATTTTCTTCAAATAAGTCATCTCTTCGATCAAGCCTTTCCAGAGTTCAATCACTTAATACCTTAAGCTTTCGCGGAATTTCAAAATGGATTACTCAAATGTTTCTTGTTTATAAAACAGAAAAGATGATATTTTCGTTACCTGAAACATGCTCTTGTCCAGTCAAATGCAACTTTAAAACCCTCAGATCTAGAAAAAGAACAAATAAACACATATCAAAATGTGCTCTAACGATATAAACAAATTAATCTCCTTGCTTGCATACTCTATCGCTCCCTCTCTCTCGTTCTCTAAGTCCCTTTCTATGGTTATCACGCCCCAACTCTAAGATGACACCCCCACTCCACCCGAATCCACTCCCTCTCCACCCCATCCCACCATCTCCTCCCCAACTCACCCCACTCCTGCCCCTACCCCACCCCAGGACCAATTGACAGAATGTGACAGAATCGTAGATGACTGATTGCGTTGCTTACGTAATGCTGAGAGCTGTGTCGAGTAAGTTTTTCGTAGTGATATTTTGAGAGACCCTGTAGTGTGTTGGTATTTCTTGATTCTAAAGCTTCATCGCGCACGAAGTTCTCTCCACGTGGAGACTAAGAATATCTATAACAGGTTATTGACTGGTGCTGGAGCACCGGTCACAGCAGTCTGGATCCGCCCCCGTTATCCCTACCTTCCCCGGTTGTTGCTCCAATATTGGCCAAAGCATACGATTTAACTCTTCCTCCGTTTCCTTAACTGTCACTGTTCGACATTTAATTTCAATATACCCTAATATCTCACCCAATAAGCCCCCATTTCAGGCCCTATTATAGACACCGGAATCTCTTACAGGCCCAAATAGGACGAGAAATTTCTTACAAGTTAAGTAGCTATAAGAATGTGCAATTTTGAGTAAAGAAATATTAGGGCTTACTTGAAAGTGGAGACAACTTGATTCCTCCGTAAATCGATTAATTTTAATGAGTCATCTCTGCTACAAGCAAGTAATGAATTCATATCTGTAAAAAAATTAATCTGATGATCATGAAGGGTTTTTTCATTGGATGGAACAAAGGGAAGAAATGGTTCATACCGGTCGAGACCACTGACCGAAGGGCACACTCCAAAGCGTACAATTTTGCTTCGACAAGAATTTGGCCTAACTTAGACTGACGAGGGTACAAGCGTCCTTTTTATACATGTTTCTTGTTTTTGCATGAAAATACCAACGCTGATATTTTGAGCGGAAAGGCTTGAAAAACACTTAGATATAAGGACATAGAGAAATGTCGTTGAAAAAGATTTATGAAATTTACGAAAATTTCAGGACATTCTTACCAGATGCTAAGTCTAATGAAGTTACTTTGCCTGGTAATTGAATTTCATTGGTATTTGTATCAGATCTGAAAAGGAAAAATCAAATTAAAGACTTATTGGTTTAAACCTTTTGCAGCTAATGATATCGTACAAGCAACTAGAGTACCACCTAAACTCGAAGCTGTCTGCCCTGGTAAACGGTAAGGCCTTGGTCAAACGTTCCTGGCCCCGGTAAACGGTAAGGCCTTGGTCAAATGTTCCGGGCCCTCGAAAACGGTAAGGCCCTTAAACGGTAAGGCCCTGGCAAAACGTTCCTGGCCCTGGTCAATGCTCCTGGCCCTGGTCAAACGCTCCTGGCCCTGGCCCTGGTCAATGTTCCTGGCCCTGGTCAAACGCTCCTGGCCCTGGTCAAATGTTCCTGGCCCCGGTAAACGGTAAGGCCCTGGTCAAATGTTCCTGGCCCTGGCAAACGGTAAGGCCTTGGTCAAACATATCATTTTTTACACAAGCAATGCATTCCCCGGCAAGCAGAATCGTTTGGCAATTATTTTCAAATCGCTTTCTTTCAAAAATGTTTGCCAAGTAATGTTTTGCGATTTGGCCAAACTAAAAAGAAATTGTCAAGCAAGCAAATTTCAGAGGTTTGACGAACATCCATTGATCGTTTTGCTATAGGGTCTAATTCCAAAACTCTCACGTACCTTATATCCCAGAATCTGATTTTTTTATCAAAATGTCCACTAATTATCATAGTCCTAAAATACGAAAAAAGTACCAGTGAGTCAAAATGGAAAACTTCCTTGAGTTTTGATTTCAATATATAAATATAGAATTAAATATTCTTTAATATAAGAAATATTGAAGTATCTATTGAAAACCAGAATTTAATAGCAACGAACCCCGCTAGATCGCTAGTCACTAGATCATTACAACTTGACATTGCAAAAATTGTCTTTGTACC
>JACTAT010000199.1:0-17695 GCA_014526335.1 Chrysaora quinquecirrha | reverse complement strand
GTAAGTAACTTCTCTATGAAGTACACTCACGCTATCGAATCTATACGCACGATGTGGTGGATACGCACTACTGTGGTGATATGTTTTGCGTACTGTGGTGGATACACGCCACTGCTGTTGTATATTATGCTTGATGTGGTGGTATGCTTTGCGTACTATGGTGGTGCATACAAATTCATAGCAAAAATCTATAAATGAAAAAAGAAAAACCACAAAATCCACCACAGTACGCAAAAAATTCAACCGCATCAAGCCTAATTCAGTACACTAAGCCACAACATCAAGCCCACCACAGTATTGCTTATTCATCACAGTGGGCAAGAAATACCACCACAGTCGTGTGTATAGATTCTCTAGCGTGGCAATGGAAAATATGAATGAACTACTGAAATACTGGGTTTATTACCATCGATCTCGATCGGCATCTGGGTATAAATTCCGCCTTTAGTCAATTGTTTCGGTCTGTTTCTGACGTTAATACTCTAAGTGCTGGACGAAAAAAGCTTTAAACTTTATGCCGTGCGATTTTTCCACTGTTTATAGCAATTTCGAAGTTCTGTACAACTCGAAAATTATTCATAGCCATGAATATAGAACTCTCTGCATGAAGTCGGATCTTTAGAAGGGGCATCGTTCGGTAAAGTTGAATTCATTTCTACTTTTCGTTATTTGCTGCGACGAACGGACGAACAGAAAACTCAGTTCTGCGCATGTGTTGCTGTAAAATCTTACCCTTCAATCTATTAATCCCGAGTGGAATTTGGCTTAAGAAAAAACTTTTTCTAATATCCGAACAACACTACCTCAACTGTCTTTACATATATTTTCAATCTCTTCTATTTCAGTTCCGCTGTGAATGGATCAAAATTATTTCAAGCTTTTGCTGTTCTGTAAGTAGTCTTACTACACGTATTTTTTTATAAGAAACTCTTTGTAAGATACCCAGACTCTCGAATGGCCAAAGATTCAAGAAACTCCAGTACTGGAAACTTTTTACGTAGGAAACTTTTCACCTCAGACAGCGAAAAATCATATTTTATTTCCCGTGTTTCCCTCTGCCATAAACAATTTCTGCATCTTTTAGCATTGTAACTAGTGAGTGGGCCATTGGCCCAGTAGGCCCTCTTCCAGCCCCAGTATTTAAGCAATATTTTCCGTTTTTGGCCCATTAGATTGGGCGCTTTTCTTCAACAATCGTTATAATTTTTCATAAAGTAAGGTTGACCATTTGTTCTACAGTGAAAATTATAGCAATCATCAAGTCAAGTGACCAGTGGTTTTGACCAGTTTGAAACTCCCCAAAAAACTCCATCCAATTCATAACTTGGAAACATTCCTAAACTTTAAATATGCAGCAATACACGCCCTTTGAAACATTGCTAAACAGTCAAGCACTGCATTTTTTGACACAAGACCAAAGAATTTTCGAAAAGAAGGGTGTGTGACACACAACCGTAAAAAATCGGTGGCAAAATTAATCGCGCGGTAGAATGAAGAATGTACCGATAAGTTGGTGAAATAGAATGGTGTTGTAGTCTCCGTCCATTCTGTTCTGAGCAAATAACAACAATCTTCTGTTTCTTCCTTCAAGGTTGATTTTTCTTCTTGGAATGAACAGTTATCTATTCTACAGAATTTATCAATTGGAAAGTTATGCTTCTGGTGGTAAAAACCAATGTGTACTAAAGTAAGTAATGAATATAGTTTCATTATCCATGCTGTCAAATTTACACGCTTTTTATTTATAAGGAACCTACCTCAAGGCGTAGTTCTTAAAGTTCCTTATTTTTGGACCTCTTTTGAGGCAATTATAGTTCCAAAGTTCCTTAATGGTTCTTTAATTTTAAAGGCACATTCAGTGTCATAACAATAATAGAGAGTCACTCGCATGTGAGCAAAGTCGAGACTACTCAAGGAAATATTTGATATAATTTATGTGATTTTCGACTGCAAATCACAATTTATATGATTTTCCACTGCAAATGAATGGAACCGGCTTTCTAATTCTTGATTATTTACAGTGATAAAAGAATTCAACATCGAAAGGTTCCTTAATGATTTCTCTTTAGTAGTATAAGTTCTTTAAGTCTTCGGGCCTTCTACATGTAGGTTCCTTATAAAGTGGTTCTTTATAAAAAAAAGCGTGTATTCCTAAATAAAAGAATTTTCCGCATCCCCTCTTGATTTATCTTTTTATTTTTTGCCAATCTAAGTCCTGTAAAATTTTGTGGCCCTGCATGTTCTCCTCTAGCCTTCTAATAGCTTTAATAACAACGAACAACAACTCTACACTTTACGTACTACTAGAAGATAAGACTTATTACGTGAGTCTAGTTATAGCTATTGAATTGAATTGCTGGATGCTCGAATTGGCGCGAACAACAATAACATCAATTCAATTCAATGTGACTCTGCTAGAGGACCTTGCGCTGCCCACATGCCCAGTTGTGAGCCACACTGCCTGCTTTCACAGTCGATGAGAGCAACTGGCATGGTCGGTAGTCCAGACGTTTTTCCGGAATGATCCGGTACTCGTGTTTAATAATCCAGTACTTATCTGGCTATAATAAAATCCCTAGATTTTTCTACCACAAGTATTTGCTTGCAGACTTTCCCACATAGCATAGCCCGGAGAGCCCTGCAACGCTCACGTGTATCTTGCGACGCCCTTTGTAGTGGTGTTGTTATAGACTGATACTCCCCATACTCCCTTACTCTAAATAGGACAACAAAAAAGGCTAAAAGACTAGATAAGACTATAAGACTATAACACAGAAGTCAAATGGGAGGAGAGCCTTGGGCTGTAGGACTTGGAGACTTTCTCTGCGATTTCATTAAGCTCTTAAGCTCAGTGGAAACATCGTTGACTCTCTGGTGATGCAGTCCAGGTTCGAACCCCATCTATTGCGGTGTGCCACTTGTCGAAAAATCTATCCTAGGGTTTGCCATTTATTACATGTATCAGACTATACAGAATAGGTTTTATATTATTCAAATTTCTTTCAGAAATCTTCCTGTCACTGATGAAAGCTGGTATAATCTAATTCAGAGACAAAAACAAGCTCATGAGTTTGAAATCAAAAGGTACGCGTCGAGTCTCTTTTATGGTTTAGGGAGCTTTGGTTGTTCTTCATTCCATTGCTGTTTTTAAGAAAGAAACAAAGGCTTTTGTTGAAAACAATATGAGAGGAGGACATTGCCCTGGGGGGAGCTACTTAACCCTAAAATGTACAGGGATGTGCCACTGAATTTTTATAGACCATCACACCTTGAGGTATTGTTGACACATTCAGCCACCCAGCTTTACGATTTCAGTTTCAATTTGTGAAAGGAAATTGAATGAAATACAAATAAGGAAATTTGATTTTTCACCCATTTTTAAGGTATTTTAAGAACAAAAAGGGCCCAGCCCAGTTGTAGGGAATTTTTTGAAAAAAAACCCTTCTCAATGTGGGCCAGATACCTTTCAGCCTTCAAATGTCTTCCTTAGTTAGTAATGTGTGTAAAAAAGGCCTTAATGCACATCGTTACTTTCCTTCAATTCAGATTACCAAATTCCCCTGCAGAAGATACAGTGATGCAGTAATTTTTTGCTCTTTTCTTTAGGTTAAAAGATGTCATAGGAGGAACAGCGAAATTGGTTAAACAGGTATATATATTATATTTCTTGTTAAAGTTTCTTTGTTATTTTGATTGCAGTGTAAGAGTAAGAGTTAAAGTTTTGGTATAAATTTGGGTATACATTTTCACGAATTTGGTATAAATATGGGTAGGCATTTTGATTCTTGGGCGGCAGTTCCCTGTCCGAAACTAAGTTAAGTGACCCCCCGGAAAGTCACATACCTTGCTTGCAAAGACAGAACATGTGTGTCTAGCTTCTATTAGCGATAGTTCTAAGTTGTAGATTTTAAGATAACGAAGATTATATTGGTGTTACTGCTTATATTTGTAATGAATGGCGAACACTAGGATAGATTTTTCCACAAGTGGCATACCACAATAGATGGGATTCGAACCTGGACTGCATGACCAGAGTGCCAACTACGTTTCCACTGAGCTATAGAGCTTAATGAAGTCGTCGAGTAACTCTCTAAGTCATACAGCCCAAGGCTCTCCTCCCGTTTCATGACAAATAAATACAAATTTCCATGGTGCTTAGGAAGGCTCAACATAGCCGAAACACAAAATCCAAAACGGGCGTTACTGCTGTATTTCACATAAGCTTTATTTCTTAGTATAGGCCTTTTACTGATTTTTCATTGTACGATTCTAAGCAAACGCTTTTCTCACTTTAGGTTGAAGTATCGATTTACGATCTCTACAATGAATTAGAAGAAAGTAGTAAACAACTGCCAGAACTTAACGATGTTCCTGTAGACAAGAAAGTTGTCGCATCGGTCAGATGATATTAGCATTGACAATTGGACTTCATAGATGAGATGTAATTTTATGCAAGATTTTAAAGGTAAATTGAACGTTTAATCATGAATCTGGCTGGTCCAGATCTTCAGTTTGTTGTTCAACGTCAACCTTATCTCCAGGGTGAATACACGTTTTTTTTATAAGGAACCTACCTCAAGGCCTAGTTCTTAAAGTTCCTTATTTTTGGGCCTCTTTGAGGCAATTGTAGTTCCAAAAGTTCCTTAATGGTTCCTTAATTTTAACTGGACATGCAGTGGTCTTAACAATACAAGAGAGACATTTGCACGTGAGCAAAGCTTGAGACTACTCAAAGAAACATTGTATACATGCTTTAACGTACAATTTATGTGATTTTCGACTGCAAATGAATGTAACCGACTTTCTAATTCTTGATTATTTGCAGTGATAAAAGCATTCAACATTCAAAAGTTCCTTGATGATTTTCTCTTTAGTAGTATAAGTTCTTTAAATTTTCGGGCCTTCTGCATGTAGGTTCCTTATAAAGTGGTTCTTTATAAAAAAAAGCGTGTACCGTGCCTACGTGAAGCTTCGCTGTCCGTGTCTGATCCGGTTGTCGGCTTTGTTAGTCGATATTTTAGTGTTGACTTACTACATGGGTCTCTAGTTTACGCTCCCCTACTTTTGATTTGTCACTCCAACACAGCGATTGCATAAAACAACAACAACAACATCGAGTGAAGTGGGACTCATGTTGTGAGTCTTATTTGAATGACTTCTCGAACAATTGAAATTATGGAGTGACGTAACAATTTCTTCAAAGTGTCGTACCGAAATTGGCCTAAAATGATTTAAATAACTTGATATAAAAGCCCAAAACTGGTAGATACTGCACTCTATCATTCCCTTACGATGGAAGATTACAATCTTTGCATTCCCTTCCTTAGAACATCACTATTCGCTATCGAAATCTTGCTTTAATGCCTAGGCTAAAAATGCCAATATTTTGGCCACTGTTGTGGCTGGTTCCAGGGCTAAAATAGGTTTCATAACTGAGGTTCAAGGAAACGCCTCGTTAGGAGCCTGTTTGAAACGGAGCAGGATTTTTGTTTGCTTGATGTGGACAAATATCCAAGAACGTACAGAACTTGTTTGTTGTTCAGGGCCTCTTCCCCCTTCTCTGATTCTTAATTCTTTTGAATATTTGAGATACATTGAGCAGACGTCCCCGTTGGCGTCCCTATTTTGCTTCAAGTTAATTTTCCTTTTTCAACTCGCTGAATTGTTTTGTTTATTTATTTATATGCTACTATTGCTTTTTTATGTTGCATTAAACACGTCATTTAAATTCGAGTTGAATTTATTCAACTATTTTTGCGTTTTCTACGCTGTACAAGGCAAAAGTTATTTGCAATACTTTTCACCATATTTGGGTAATTTGCAATGCCTTTTTACATCATATTAGAACAAACGTTTTGAAACACTTTTCGCCAAATGTGGGCATATTTGCGATGATTTTCACCATATTTGGGCAAACGTTTTGAAACACCTTTCGCCAAATTTGGGCATGTTTGCGATGATTTTCACCTAGTTTGGTCAATTGTAATTTGCAATACCTTCACACAATGTTTGGGTAAACGCAAGGTCAGCGTGTGATATTTTATCCTATACTGTATTCATTTGAAATCACTAGAATAGTGGACTTGCCTAGGAATAACTTGCATGGTATATCGCAAAAGAACTGTATCCTTATATTCAAGAAAGTTATCCTTTATGCTGTACTCAAATTGTATACAATTTTAATAGTTGCTGTTAACCTATTAACCGATAAAATGATATCGAATATATTCTAAAAATATAATGATATTCTAATGGTATTGAATATATTGTTGGTAGATTTAGTTTGAAATTGAAAATAATAATTGAATAGTCTTTGAGTTGTACAAAACTTCAAAATTGCGATGAATAGCGGAATCATTTTCGGGCATACTTAAAAGCTTTTTTCGTGAGGACCCTGAGGACGTCATTTCGGATTGTTTTCGCAAGAAGATCGCAAGTTTTTCGGCTGATAAAAAGTATGGTCCGCAAAAGTGCCCTGTTTACCTAAAAATGCCTTGGATAGGAAACGTCTCATTGCGATTCGAAAGTCAAATTAAAAAGGCCATTACTAAGTGCTTCGCTGCTGCCAACCCTTGGTTAGTTTTTGGCACTCGGAAAGTTCTACCATCCATTCAAAAGGATTGCGTACCTACCACACAAAAAGTTTGGTCATTTATGAATTCTCGTGCCGGTGTGATGCCAGGTACGTAGGTCGTACTTCCCAGAGATTAGGTGATAGGATAAAGCAGCATGTCCCTACTAACATTCGTCTGCATAATTTTCGGCAAAGAGAGCAACCACCCCGTGGGTCTAAACAACAACCTAGTCTTAAACATGATTCTGCCATAGGACAACATCTACTCGATAACCCGATTTGTGCGGAAAATTACAGCGAGGATTTTTTCAGAATCATTGGCAAAGCAAGATCTTTGTTTCACTTAGGGGTTTTGGAATCTGTCTACATCAAAACCAAAAGGCCGGTTCTGTGTAGACAGAAAGAGTTCGTTTTCTCACTTGGACTCTTCAAATAATTCATTGGTCCTCCCGCTGTATCCGACCAGCTGATTGGTGTTTAAAACACAATGCCAATTCAGCTTTTCGTTCTTTCTGATTGGTGCATTTCGAGCCGCATCTGGGTATAAATTCCGCCTTAGTCTATTGTTTCGGTCTGTTTCTGACGTTCATACTCTGAGGAGTGTCAGACGAAAAAAGCTTTTAAGTATGCCCGAAAATGATTCCGCTATTCATCGCAATTTTAAAATAATAATTCATGAATCTAGTATATTATTTAAAGTGGATTGATTATATAATTTAAAATGTTGGAAATTATTTGTGTGTAAAAATTGTCATTAATAATGAATTTCGACAAAAAGATTTTTTTTCGTCGAAGCTGTAAATTTAAGCCAAAATGTACCCTGTTCCTAGCGATTTTCATAAATTCTCTGTGTATCCCAAAGCGTCAAAGTATGAGACACTTTTTTCATTAGTTTCTTTATGAGGCTTTTTTCTACTGTTCAAAAAAATCGAAACTTAAAAATTTGGATCTGTTTTAAGGAGAAGGGGCCGTGGCGACACTTTAATCTTTAACCTTATAAATTTCTCGTGTACCAATGGTGTTCTATTCTTGCATTTTCTAATGTTTATTATTTGTCGGTGAAGGTGATGATGAGATGAATTTGTGTATTTACACACTTTTTTTTTATAAGAATACCTTATTTTTTGTCGAGCCTCGATTATTCTTAAGCTTATTCGATTTTGAGCCTCAAAATATTCTTAAATTATTCTTAATCATCAATGTTGTAAATTGGCCTGAAGATCAAGAGAAATAAGTCAAATCTTTGTCATTTGTTATTTTATTAATAAAAAGAGTTACTGTATCAAAGAGTCAGACAGGATGTATGCATTTCAAAACAAATACAGTTGCCTGACAATCACACTTATTGTGCAGTGTAAAAAACGCAGAGAAATAAAAATGATCTTCGTCAAGCTTGAGCCTCAGATTATTCTTAAATAATTCTTAAATTTCAGCAATTTTGAGCCTGAATATTCTTATAGACTGTATTCTTATAAAAAAAAAGTGTGTAGCGCAAGTCGCTAGAATCTCAGAAGTAGATGAGCCATCGAGACCTTGACCTTGGTTGTGACGCTACCGCAGCGCGGTTGGGGCTCCAATTCCAACCTCACCATAATCTCCTTACACCTCGGGGTACCTAGTCTTGACCACAGCGCCATACCATACCACAGTGCCGTATTGCCACGCAGAATATCAAGCAAAAATACGCAAGAAACAAGCAAAATCCAAAACGACAGCATCAATTAAAAGACATTATATACTTCAAATCAAGAACTATTTATAACTTGTTCATTTACTATATCCAAATCTCCATTTATCAAACTGTCCCTTGGAAACGCTTTTAAACGTCCTTTCACCAAAACTGGCATGACAGGTAATGGATCCAGATTATTCTCAACATACTCAGCATAAGCAAGTCTTGGAAACTTCCTTTTCTCTTCATAAGGAATAGGGGTTACTTTCACAAAGCCCCCGTATCTTCCAGTAAATCTGGGAGCCAGGGAACTGTAGAGCTTTTCAATAGCCTCATTGTCCTAGAAGTTGAAAAATAAATTGATCATGGTCTTTTAAATACAAATGTAGGGGTAAGGGGTAGGGAAATATGTTATGCCTATTTTCTTGTGCCCTCCCCCCTGTGATTTGGTTCCTTGTCTGCTGCAGCCCATTTTAGAAGGAAAAAACAGAGGAAATATGCAATGTTTTGATGACATACCCCTAATAGGATGTCATTTATGACAGTTTTACATTTTTCAACAAAATCTTCCTCTGTCAGTTGTTTTGGGGGTATGAAGACCTTTCTTGACATTCGGTTCATTATCCTCCTCCTAGTTCTTGATTCTATTGCTTCTTCTTCGGTCAGAACGAATCCATTTTTGATCATGAAAAGATCAGGGGGTGGCTGCTTTCTTTGAGTCAACGTTATCAGCTGAAATGACAAAAAATTAATATATTATTAACAAACAAAGAAACAAGGAGTATAGTGGGGTAGCCCGACATTAGGGTGTGGTCAAAGAAAACAGAGGTGTCGTTTTACGGAAAAACAACCAAATCATATCATATGAAATTATTATATGATCTTTAGCCCATATAGAGAGGGCCACCCTTCGTACCCCACCCCCATCACCATTGGCTACACCACAACTCTGTCTGTGGATAATTCTGAATGCAAGCAAGATAGAAGCCCTTATAGTTATAGATACTGAGGTTGTACTAATACAGCAGCTTCTAAACTATTCAGATTTTCTCTTATCGGACGCACCAGATCCCCATATTGTTGTAATTGTTGGGCTTTGAAAACGGTCGTGAGCACCCTCTCATGATTGACCAAAGCTATGCACAAATGCTTTATGAAGTCTGTGTGCCTTTTTACAAATGGGTTCTTCTTTTTCTTCTGCGGTAAATGCCTGTACGACCTATGCCTTACTTGAACTAAAGTTGCACCAAAAAATGTTTTATTAGCCTGAGTTAGACACTGAATTGCCAAGCTGCAACCTTTCTTGCACAGGTCCATTGCTGAAGACCTTTCAGTCCATCCAGTTCAGTAGCCCTTATGTTTTAGCCTCTCATCCATGTATTTTTTCTCTGAAATACGCATGCGTTTATTCCTTCCATCCATTCTTTCATTAAAACATGGCTGCCGAATCGATCAAAGCTTTTGATGCACGGCTCTTTGAAAAAATATTAAAATCTAAATTTGCTAACGCAGATTATCGACGAAAGATTTATAGAAAGTTGTTAACAGATCTTGTTGAAACAGAAAGATTAGAGACAACATTACCAAGGGCGAAGGATTTGTCCAGAATTGCAAACAGAGTAAGGCCATATTTAGACCTCCAGAAATTTTTAGGCCCGCTAGGCCCAGTCATCTTAATCTGTTTTTCAATTGAGATCTTCGACTTTTTCTGTTGTTTCGTTTTTCAAAATTTTATATTGTAACTTAGCTGTTGATATGCAAAGAAGAGCCAGAACCTGACCAAGCAACAATAATTGAAAGTCTGAATCTTTTCTTTTTCTTTATTATAAGTGAACACAAAAGCGTCTCTAATTTTTCAACTCCATATGATAACATTTTGATGCAACTTTTGCAGATGATCGATTTAGCCAAAGAGCAGAAAGAACCCCAGATGTACACATGGCTTACGGTAAGCTGGATCAGAAAACTTGCTTTGTTTAATAATGGTACTGCACACACAGCAAAAAGAATTTTAAAGGTGCATGCTGCACAAAAGCGTTATATGCTGTAACGGATGCAAAACTATAATGAGATCTTTTAATCTATTGTGCAATGAAAAGCCCTTCTTTCTAGACTGCATTTTTGTTGTGTGCTGAGCCCAGTCTGCAAAGTGTGTGAGTGGTGCACCGAGCAAGATAGTTTTGCTCAAATCATTCTGGGTACCAACGCACCATTGTTCTATTGTTTCCATGCAAAAGACTCTTTGCTCAAATCATATTTTTGCCCCTGCACAAGTAGTTTCTTGGCAATGGTGCCCCTGAGATCTCATTGAGATGGTGCACACTCTGCAGACTGGTGCTTAGCCACTGTGCATTCTTTAAATTGGCCATGCCCAATACGCTGAAGATTGAACAAAAGAGCAATAGGAAATTGCTCTTACCAGCACACTACCCCACCATCACATGCAAATTATAGGCTTACCAAACTGGCACTATCTCCAAAGTTAATTTGAAGTACATGTTTGTATTTTCAATAAAAAACATCACATCATTATTATTTTTATTTCAGAAAAAAGCATTGATACCAAAAGTATTTGATATGTTAGTTCCAAGATACCAATCAGTGCCTGAATTTTATACAAGAGTTTATAAGGTGCCCCCAAGATACCGTGACAAAGCCCCAATGGGGGTTGTGGAATTCATTGGAAATAATCTACCACCTTTGGAACCTACAGAAGATGAACTTATTGAACTAAAAAAGGAATTTATATTAAAGAAATTACAAGAATTAAGACCGAAACAAGGAGTGCTTGTATAGAGATATGTTATTGTAAATAATACGTTTAAAAGTTTGTAAAATTGAAATAAAAATTGTCTTGAATGCTCTCTGTCTTTTCATTGTTCTTTATTATTGTATACCTCTGAGGATGGCAGCTAGGCAAGCTAATGTGATCACTGGGTTTTTATAGGTAAGTGGGAAGCATTTCGTTCATAAATTTCAAAACACAATAAACGAATGCCCTCTTGAATTGTCCCAATATTCAAATATCAAAAATTCCCTGCTTTCTGTAAGCGCGCGATCGCATAAAAAAGTACAAGATACTTTTTGTACCGAAAAACTGTAGCTGCACTTTGGCCACGCCCACTTTTCTGATTCTGAGGAGGAGCACTTCTCACTCATTTCCAATCTCCCTCCTTTCCATGACGAAAAAACATAAAATGGCGGCTGGAGGGTGGAAAGAAATTATCATTCAGTCCCTTGGAGAGCGAAATAGAAAGCAACATTACTGTTTTAAAGATTTGATACAATCACGTAAGAAACTATAATTATTGCACAATGTTTTTGATTGATATTAAGCTCAAAAATCTTGATTATGTAGATGCAAAACTCAAACAACAAGGAAGCAAAAACGCGCACACATTAAGGCCCTTTAAGCGGCATATGCGCAGGGCTGGGCTGAGCCATAGAGATAGTGGGCTAAGCTATTTGGGCCCTTCATGACTCTAGATGTGGATCTTTATCTGGCCAGTCTGCAGTATGCACCCAGTCTCTCATGATCTATACAGGCCCGCATCCGGGTTGGGGAAAAGTGAGTTTGACCAATTGCTTCTCTCGCACCTTTGTAACTAAACTAAAGATTGCCATTGTTGACGGCTTTTCACCCACCTGCACATTGTGCCTCAATTTCTGAGGTTTCTCACAGCTGGCAACCTTCACTTGCTTTCTCTGACAGGTGAAGGTGACATGGTGTTTAGCTTCAGTTGCTAGGATCTCAGTAGTAGGTTAACTAATCAAGACCTCAGCCCTGGCTGTGATACTTCCGTGGCTGGGCTCAAACCCTAACCACACTGAGCTCCTGACACCAAAAGTCAACTGGTTTACATCATGAGGCCCCAGCATCTTCAGTTGGTCTAGATTCAATGACCTAAACCTGAGCCCCTTGCTACAAATGTACAATATCCCAGTTTTTTTGGAAAACAATTGCCTTTGGTGCATTTTGTAATATCCTCATTTTTTCCATTTTTTCACAGAAAATAGACTTTCTGAGAACTCCTCCATCATACGACTTAAAATTTCTGAGCAAGAGTTGCAAATTTTTCAGTTAAAACAAGTAAGGAATTCTCTATTTATTTTGTTTCAATTTTTCATTTATACAATAATATCCTTTTGTCAAAGTACTATTGCAAAAGATTTTCAGGACAATTGTTTTGTAATGAAGAAAAGAATTAATAACTCTCTTTTTCATCAGCCATAATTCAAGATTTTTCATCATTTTTTATTTTTTCAGGAAATTCTAGAACTTCAAGGAAAGATTGCTCTTGGAAAGTAAGTTCAGGCTTTTTAATTAGCAAAATTTTTATGTTCTAACTACCAATGTATAATCCATAAAAATAATCATCATAAACTACTGTTGCAGCTCTTGATTGGTTGTTTAACACATATACTAGATTGATTTCTAGCTTTATCTGACCCTTAATTCTTTCTCCAGTGGCCCCTCAACAGCTGACGCCATGTCTAGTGAGAAAATTACACTTTTGGAGCAAAAAATTTATAAACTTCAAGAGGAGCTTACAGAACAACATCGAAATAAAGGCGAAGTAATGGAATATTTTCTCATTTTCTTTCTTGTTTAAAAACAAAAGTAAATATTACTTGCCATAAAAAGGAAATACCTTTGTTAAGTCTTGGCCAAATGATCAAACCTTGTTAGACAAACATTTGAGATTTGCTTTAGAAGCAATGTTTGACCATTTTGCCATGTCTGAAAACATTTTTTCATTAGCAGAATAGCTCAGCAATGATCTTGAAACACATCAGAAACATTCTCTGCTTGTCACAAGCAAACAATGTTTGGCAAGTACTGTTTTGCAACTTGGTCACCGAATGGTGGAACGCTTTGCTTGACAAACGAATTTTGGATGTTTGACAAACAATATTGGATCGTTTGGTCAGGGCCTTATTCTCATTTTAAAGACATTAAATTAAATTAAGCTGTCAATTAACCACAAAGCAACTTTTAACTTTTCTTCTCATCAATTTTCAATCAATTTCATTCAAACAATTTAATTTTTCATTCATTTACACTTTGATTTCTGACAATCCAACGACATAGGTTTTGTCACGTGGTCAATACTGCACGCTGATATGCTATTCAGAAAAGCAATACATCTCTTTTACTTTAAACATTTATTCATATCTTTTCTTTGTTCAGCATGCCCAGCAAATTATTGGATTGACGAATGAAATTAAAGCAAAGGATGAGCAACTGTCTTTCAAAGAGGCACAGTAAGTCGTCGTAGTTATATGTATTAAATAGTCGAGGCCTTTACGACGAAAGGCCGCCGTGATTGAGATTTTTCGAAACTTCGAGATATCGAGTTTCCGATGCTAAAATCTTATACAGCATCTAAAACTTGGTCTAGGTGCAAAGTTTCATCGTCCTAGCGCTGGTACTTTTGATTTTATGAGCGTTCAAAGTTCACGATTCTACAAAGGGCTTTGATCGTGAAAAGTGATTGGGCTGAATCTTTCACCCGACTGCTCAAAGCCCTTAAAAATTTTTAATTTTGTTCGAAAATCTATTCCTGTCTAGCTCTTCCGGTAGCAGTGACAACAACCCCTGGTTTAGCTCTTCCGGTAGCAGTGACAACTTTTGAACATGGTCTGTCGCCATTTCAGACAAAAAGTCGCACGCGTACCCGCGACTTAAGTAAATATTTTTCCATTCCAGCGTTGGAACTTTTTTTAGAACTTCTGACCTTTCTCTTACCTACACATAACCTAATAAAAATTTCTGTTGCTTCTCAGTTTGCTAGATGCTCAAAATAATCTTGAAGCGATGGCGGCTGAGTCTAAAAGAATACATTCTGCCATGGCGGAACTACAAGAAACAAGTCAGGTATGGCATTCTATAAGGTATTCATTTTAATCATTACTGGCGGGGACATTCTCGATCTATCGGAGTTGTGTTGGCAGTTCTCCTGGGGGGTTAATTTGTATAATTTGGATACGGGTATATGCTGCCCGTATGGGTTGGTTTTTGGCCCTGAAATTCTCTAAACATGGGTATGATTTTAACAAAACCCCATAAACAAGTGTAGGAAATTGAAGAAAACTCCAAAGTTCACCTTATTTGAGACAAAAAAAGTGTTGAAATCGCGTTGGAGATGTTATTCGTACGATTTTGGGGAATAGTAAGGCCTATATTCCGTTTGTTATTGCTCATTATTCGTTATAAGTGGATGGGTTTTTAATTTGAGGGGCAAATCCCCGTTATCGTATAAGTCATTTACCCCATCCCGGTTGGGGCGGTTCAATAAAAATTGAGAAAGGCAAAGAGAGCCCAGCATTCGATGATGAATTAAACAGTCAATCTGCAAAAAACAAATCTTGCAATAGTCGCCGAAGTCTTGAGGGTCATTTAGGGGCTCCAGGGAACACGGGGACGTGTGAAATATACCCAGGGAAAAAGGGAGCATTTCCAAAATTAAAGGGAACAAGGGGACATCGGGAAACAGGAATCAGGTAAAATCCCCCCTATCAATCCGCTTGACTATCAATCTGCAAAATATGCCTGCAAAACTCCAAACAAGGGGAGTTTCTCAAGGGAACAGAAGAACATGTAACCCCCTGAACAACCCTCAGTCTTCGATCCCTTTTTCCGTATCAAAATGTCTTTCCCTATCAAAAACTGATCGTAGTTATCTGCTGTGATTGATCGGTGATGCCTTAAAGGCTTGAGTGATTGATTTTGAGTCGTTGTTTTTTACTTTAGTGTATAAAAGACGAATATCAGGCGCTGCAATTGGCTTTTAATTCGATCGAAGAAAAACTGCGTAAAACGCAAGAAGAAAATCAACAATTAGTAAGTTTTTTATGTAATGCTTTGTTTATTAAATGTTGATTTTTACTGATAGCTAAAGGCTGGTTCGACTTGTCAATCAGATAAGTTCACTGTAGTGACCAATCTTTTTTGTTTCCCTGTAGGTCGATAGATGGTTGAAAGCAAAAGCAGTCGATGCTGATAAAGTAAATATAGAAAATGAACACCAAGCCAAGTGAGTACACTATTTCTTAATGAGCATCCAAGGCTAGAGGCAGTGGCGTAGCCAATGGTGGTTGCCTTCAGGGTGGACCATTAAGGACCCCCGCTGATTAGGGATCCCAAGGGGGCCCCAATCTTTGACCTTCGTTAACGATCTGACCTACGAAAGTGAACGAAATAAAAGCGTCCTAAAAGCTTCCATATCGATTTGCAATCCCTAGTCCCTTTAGTTAGGCATAGGAACAAGGGGCCCCAGTCCGGGACACAAATGTTACGCAACAGGCTCAGTGAAGAACCTGTAGTAAACTATAAAACAAGGAAATAGTTCTTTTTACACACCAGTGTTAATCTTGAACTGTCATTTTTAACAAGAAAGGCACAATAAATCGACTTTTTTATAACGAAAAGTAGCTGCCAAGTGCTAAGAGAGTGCTAAGACCTAAGCAGATATTTTAAGCAACTCTTTAAGGCCTGCTCTGAAGTTGCTTATTAAAGGGGTTTATCTATTCTTATGGTGGTATTCCAAATGCTGTTTGTTCAAAGAGACTGCTTTCTTCATGTTGTATTTCTTTTTCCTTTAGGCTTCGACAAGAAAAGATGCAGCAAGATTTAAGGGAAGCAGCGAAAGAGCCAGTTGGTATTTTAACAAGGTAATAAGCTTAGCGCTTTAAAACGCTCAATCATGAATAGAGAATGCATTTCATATCAGGGTATTTTTTAACGTACTGACTAGTTGGCCATTTGCCCCAGTAGGCCCTTTTCCTTGTCACACTAGTGAAAGAAAAATCAGTACTTTTACCCCAGTGACCTAATCTGATACACTGGAATTGACAGGATATTACACCCCTACAAGACATTCTTCGAGGGGAGGAGGGGGGAGGTGATGCGATAGCAGACAGCCGAATTCGATTTCAGCACATGCGTTCCAACACTTTTGGCAGCCATTGTAGATAAACCCCCCTTTTTTACTCATCTCCTTCACAATGTTCCTTACATCCCTAGTTATATACTGTTGACCTTGTTCTTTAGATTATCGCAGATTGGTTTAAATGGACCTCCAGCGAATACTGTTGACATCGGTATATCTCCGCCTCCTTTTGCTTGTGTGACCTCGATTCCAGATGTTCCTCGAGCCATTGTGGTAAGCTTGAAACACTATATTAGTTAAAAATTTCTTTTGTTGCGAGCAATAGCGAAAAAATATTTGGACATACTTAAAGTTTTTTCCTCCGACACTACTCCGACATGTACAGAGTCTAAACGTCAGAAACAAACTGAAACAATTGATTAAGGCGGAATTTATACCCATATGCTGATAGGAGCGCACCAATCAGAAAAGGAAGCCGAATTGGCATTGTGTTTTATACACCAGCTTGGTCTCTTGGTTGTCAAGCAAGTGTTGTCCTATGAGAGCATCACGTATCCAGTTGGGCTGTTGCTTGGGTCTGCGGGGTGGTTGCTCTGGTTGCAGAAATTGTACTGACGGATATAAGTAGGGACATAGTGTCTCCTAATTTCCGGGTAGTGCGACCTACGTACCACACCGGTAAGAAAATTCGTAAATGATCAAGTTTTTTGAGTGGTAGTTAAGAAATCCTTTTGAATGCATGGTAGAAGCCCAGGGGGGAGTACTTCAATATGTTGACATACTGGACGTGGTGGTCATATGGATGGGTATTTTCAACTGAAATTCTCTACATATGGGTCTAATATTCGGCTTAATTCTGGTCTATGGGTTGGTGTTTTAGGATTTTCTTACCAGTAGGTCCCATTATGATTTACTGCGAAGTGGCTGACAACCTTTGTACTTTGCTTTTTCCTGTCGAAAAGATGACTTAGCCGCAAGAACAGAGCTCAGTCACACTGATTGCAAAGGATCGTGGTCAGATTCGATTTTTTGAGACTTTGCGTGCATTTTAGCACTGTAAAAGTGTTTTAAAATCAACTAAATTCATACACATGGGCTTGAAATTTCCTGATATTCATGCGAATGGGTCAGAAAACCTTGAAAATCCTATCAAACAAATGGGTCCTTTTTTCAAAGTTCAGATTCAGGCCAAATCATGTCACACTGAAGTACCCGGGGGTAGAAATTTCTGAGTGCTAGAAATAACCAAGGGTTGGCCGGAGCGAAGCACTTATTTGTAATATTTTCTTTGTTTTCTTAGGAAGCACATGACGGTGAAGTACTAAGTTCTCGATTCAGTCCTTCTGGGAAATACATTGTTACTGGTGGGTCTGATAGAAGAGTTCGGTTATGGGAGGTGGGAAGAGGTGAGTCTGAGCATAGTCAATATGGTTGGAGATATTGGCATGTCTGCAGGGCAGCTTTGTAATAGAGATGCTAGGGGCTCGTAATAATTTAGTGAAGGTGTAGGTGAAAGTGAAATGCTGGCTGTTTAAGCTCCAGTCGCTAGGATCTCAG
>JACTAT010000198.1:0-107467 GCA_014526335.1 Chrysaora quinquecirrha | reverse complement strand
AAATGTCACCTGTATAACTCTAAAAACAGACTTTTGAGTATTTCTATGTACTATATTAATATTTCTTTGTGAACTTTGGGGTATACTTTTTAGAATTTTGATAAATTTTGGGGTCAAATTTTTATTACGACAATGGCACACCCCCGTCACTGATCTATTGAAGTTACCCCCCCCCGGGTTATGTTTACTTTACTCACAAATCCAAATCAAGAGAGAGGTTAGACTAATTACATAAAAATTGAATTGGATGGCCCAATGCTCGATGGATGGTCATGAAATAAAAACTGGTCGTATATGCAAAGTGTTGATTTAGGGAAATGTCGACGGAGTAAGGGAAAGGGGAAGACCAAAGAGAAACTGGGTCGATGATCTAAAGGAGTGGAATCGAACTCGGAAGAGTCTCAGAAAGCTGAGCAGGAGAGCGGAGGACAGATAAAAATGCGAGGAAGATGTTAGCCAATGGCTGCACCTGATTAGGTTATGCTTCAAAATGAATGAATGACGAATGCCCCGTATCCATTCACTGGCCGATAACGAACCCGTGACAGGTTCGAAACGTTTTTCTTGTAATAATGGACTATTCTATTCTAATTTTTCTTTATATACCGTATATGTCTTACTGACTAGACTATGTCAAATTAGCTGTTTATCGCCTTTTTTGGAATGTTACGTCTAGGTATATAATCAAATGGATTCTGTGAATTCAAAGTTTATCGCCTGTTTTCTCCAATGCTAAGTTTCTCCAATGCTCAGTACTTCTGAGCGAACTTTCTGTATCAGACTAGCCTAAGGAGTGAGAAATACGACTCATGACATAAGTCTACAGGGTTGTGCAACACATCAAGTAACCAGATGACTACAGTGAATATTACTCTGACGCAGGAACAAAAAATCAGCTGCTCTTAACTCACACGTTTTTTTCAAGTGTAAAATGAACTAGGATGGAAGAGTGGCAACTAGGCAAACTCATTCCAGCTTTTAATCGAAACACATCACCCTTATCACAAAATGAAATTAAAATTTGCGCGTGTGTGACTTCACATTTGGCTCTGTTTACGTTAGTGGGAAATTACCATTTGACTTTCAGCAAAAGATTCGCAAATAGATTCATTATCAGTTAGTTATCACACATTTTTAAACAAATTTCGAGTTTATTAATTACTTCATAAAGATAAAGTGAAAGATTTTTTTTATAATTAGCTGTGAAGGCTTATTGGCCATGCGAAAAACTAATATGTGCAACGTACAATGTAATAATATGTACAATGCACCCATATAACCGTGAGATAGGACATCATGAAGATATTGCGTGCGCTTATAAAATTCTGCTGCTACAGCATAATTTATATTTAGCTTCTGTTACATAACTTTTTCTGCTTAATACTTAAAACCGCATTGCGAGGTGACCCCATTAACAAAGAAAGTTAATAGTAACAAGGTTCTATAATTTACGAGCTTACTCTACTAGCAAATTCGACTAGCTTGCCAACTAACCAACTTACGTAACTAATTAACTAACTAGCTAACTCACTAACTAACTAACTTACTAACTAACTAACTAACTAACTAACTAAATAACTAACTAACTTATTAACCGACTAGCCAACTAACTAACTAACTAACTAATTAGCTAACTAACTAGCTAACTAACTAACTAACTAACTAAGTAACTAACTAACTACCTAACTAAGTAACTAACTAACTAACTAACTAACTAGCTAGCTAGCTAACTAACTAACCAACCAAAAACCAACTAACTAACTAACCAACCAACTAGCCAACCAGCTCACCAACCAACCAACTAACCAACCAACCAACTAACCAACTAACCAACCAACCAACCAACCAACCAACCAACCAACCAAAAACCAACTAACCAACCAACCAACCAACTAAAAACCAACTAACTAACTAACTAACTAGCTAACTAGCTCACCAACCAACTAACTAACTAACTAACTAACTAACTAACTAACTAACTAACTAACTAACTCAACTAACTAAGTAACTAACTAACTAACTAACTACCTAGCTAGCTAACTAACTAACTAACTAACTAACTAGCTAACTAACTAACTAACTAAATAACTTAAAACTAACTAACTAACTAACTAACTAACTAGCTAACTAGCTCACTAACTAACTAACTAACTAACTAACTAACTAACAAACCAACTAACTTACTAACTGACTAACTAAATAACTAACTAGCTAACAAGCTAGTATAGCTAACATATAGGCTTAGCAAAACATTTCTCCTTGAAGGGCTTCAGCTTAGCTCACTTTGTTAAATTATCACTCTGTTAAAAATTAATGACAGATTTCTTAAGAATGGATTTCTAAAATGAATAACAGAGGTTTCTTGATCTTCTCAGTGAAGCACTTGGTGAGCAGTGAGGCAGTCTTGAATTAACAAACTCAAGAGAACGAGGCAGATTTGCCAGTAGTCTTCACAACTACGTTTTCAAGTTTTGTTAATTATCTTCTCTGCCATGACGCACGTCAAAGCTGTGCGGTTGTTGCAAAGTTTGCAAAAGTTGAAAACGTTATTTCAAATAATCATATTTCGGGATTAACAGAATGCTGAATCGACTGATGTATTTATATCTCAGTTGGAAATGCGAATTTTTAACGACCCTAACAAATTCAATTTTCATGCAAGGTGATGAATAAAAAAGCGAGTATATGTTAAGTCTTTCAATCTGATTAATTTACCTAAGGAACAAATAGAAGCTATTTCTTTTGAAATATTAATCAACCAATGCGAGTGTTTTCAATTACATTTAACCAATTTCCTATCTTTTCGCAGTGAATTTTCCCATTATCCTTTCTCTTTAAGCAAAAAACGTGCCTCTTTCTGGGTCACGTCTCTGTTATAACTATGCCTTAGGGATTTACTTACAAGAAATACTCTTACCATCCAGAAATTTTATTATTCTTTCGGGCCTCGCAAAATGATCAAACGTTGTTGTTCAAACATTTTAGACCTGCTTTACAAGCAATGTTTGAATGTTAGACCACGTCACAAAACATTACTTGAAAAGAAAAAGTAAGCTCAATTTGTTGCGCAATGTTTTAAAAAATCTAAAAACATTTGTGCTTGATGCAAGCAGAGGATTTGAGACCAGCGACGTTTTGCGATATGGCCAAACGATCAAACATTTTGCTTGCAAAGAAAGTTTTAAATGTTTGACAAATTTGATCGCTTGACCAAGACCTTACTTTTTAACAATATTCTTCGCCAAACTTCTTTCCATATGTGTAACCTTTGAAAGTGATTCTTCCATATTCTTTATGGAATCCTTGAAATCTTTGTCATGATCTGCACTACCCATGGGTAGCGCACACATTTCAGATTTTTCAATGACTGCTCTTCACTCTTCATAACTACTCTTCAGCAAATACCCAATTTTAACTCTACCTACTCTAGTCTTCGACCAAGATTCTTCCTTATTCTACAAGAAATATGGTCAATCTTCAACTTGAAACTTTCATTTTATAAATCTTACATTATTAATCTTCCTTATAGTTCAGAAATACTATATTTGAAACCGCTCAAACATTAATGATACATAATTCCCCTAAACTTTCATATCTCTAAGTCTTCCATAATAGTTCTTCCTTATCCTTCATAAATATTATTTGCGAAAATTCTCCAATATCAATGATACCTTCTTCATAAACTTCAATGCGTGATCATGATTCTTCCTTGTACTTCAAGAAGTATCTTCAGTCTTCATCTTGAAACTTTCTTATTTTAAAATCTTCCATAATGATTCTTCCTTACTCTTCATAAATATTATTTGCGAAATTTCTCCAATATCAATGATACCTTCTTCATAAACTTCAATGCGTGATCATGATTCTTCCTTGTACTTCAAGAAGTATCTTCAGTCTTCATCTTGAAACTTTCTTATTTCTGTATCTTGTAGAATGATTCTTCCTTATTCTTCGCAAATATTATTTGTGAAATCTCCCCAATATGCATGATACCTTCTTCATAAACTTCAATGTGTGATCATGATTCTTTCTAATTATTCAAGAAATATCTTCAGTCTTCATCTTGAAACATTCTTATTTCTGTATCTTGCACAATGACTCTTCCTTGTTCTTCGCAAATATTATTTGTGAAATCTCTCCAATATCAATGATACCTTCTTCATAAACTTCAATATGTAATAATGATTCTTCCTTGTACTTCAAGAAGTATCTTCAGTCTTCATCTTGAAACATTCTTATTTCTGTATCTTGCACAATGATTCTTCCTTATTCTTCGCAAATATTGTTTGTGAAATCTTTCCAATATGTATGATACCTTCTTCATAAACTTCAATGTGTGATAATGACTCTTCCTTATACTTCTGGAAATATCTTCAGTCTTCATCTTGAAACTTTCTTATTTTAAAATCTTCCATAACGATTCTTCCTTATTCTTCGCAAATATTATTTGTGAAATCTCACCAAAATGCATGATTCCTTCTTCATAAACTTCAATATGTGATAATGATTCTTCCTTATACTTCGGGAAATATCTTCAGTCTTCATCTTGAAACTTTCTTATTATAAAATCTTCCATAATAATTCTTCCTTCTTCTTCGCAAATTCTATTTGTGAAATCTTTCCAATATGCATGACATCTTCTTCATAAACTTTAATGCGTGATAATGACTCTTCCTTATCCTGCAAGAAATATCTTCAGTCTTTATCTTGAAACTTTCTTATTTTAGAATCTTCCATAATGCTTCTTCGTTATTCTTCGCAAAAATTATTTGTGAAATCTTTCCAATATGCATGATTCCTTCTTCATAAACTTCAATATGTGATAATGATTCTTCCTCATACTTCAGGAAATATTTTCAGTCTTCATCTTGAAAATTTCTTATTTTAAAATCTTCCATAATGATTCTTCCTTATTCTTTGCAAATATTATTTGTGAAATCTCACCAATATGCATGATTCCTTCTTCATAAACTTCAAGATGTGATAATGATTCTTCCTTATACTTCAGAAAATATCTTCAGTCTTTATCTTGAAACTTTCTTACTTTAAAATCTTCCATAATGATTCTTCCTTATTCTTCGCAAATATTATTTGTGAAATCTCACTAATATTAATGATACCTTCTTCATAAACTTCAATGTGTGGTTATGATTCTTCCTAATTCTTCAAGAAATATCTTCAGTCTTCATCTTGAAACTTTCTTATTTCTGTATCTTGCACAATGATTCTTCCTTATTCTTCGCAAATATTATTTGTGAAATCTCACCAATATGCATGATACCTTCTTCATAAACTTCAATCTGTGATAATGATTCTTCCTTGATGTTCAAGGAATTTCTTCACTCTTCATCTTGAAACTTTCTCATTTCTAAATCTTCCACAAAGTTTCTATCTTATTCTTCTCAAATATTTTTGTGAAACCTTTCAAAGTTGCTAGTGAGAACGACTCTAAGGACAGCGCTTATTCAAAGGAGGACGCTTATTGAAATAAATAACGTATTCTAGATTTCTTCACAAAAATACAAAATATCCCGCTGTTACACTAAATGATTGATTTCGCAAAGAAAAGCATTTTCAGATGGAAAAATAAACACCAGATAGCAACCCAGGTTTATTTATTGATCTCGAAAGCTTTCTTGATAGACACGCTTTTTAATTTATAAAAAAGCTTTTGGGCCAGTATTGTAACTTTCTCAGATATTTCATGTTTTTAGTACTAAAAATTTCTGGTGACTTTCTTAGCAAAATTTTGAAATGCAGTATTTCTGTGCATGCACAGATTAAGGCACTTTATACACTGCACTAATACCACGTTTTCCATAGAAAATAATCATAAGAGTCGTTTGATAGCAAGATAAACGACTGAACAGAAGAGTGAAAATAACATACAGAGCATTATGAGTGAAAATATGAAACAGAACTTTCTTAAGTTTCAAATATCCAGTATCAAACTTTCTTTAGTTTTCAAGATGTTCAGTACCACTTTCTTATAAAGCACTTTCTTATTCAAAAAACATCTAAGTTTCGTAACAACCATGAATACCCAATACTGAAGATATCTTAACTCAGAGACCCTATCTGTAAAGGTTCTTGCATTTTTATAGACTAAATCGAGCAAAATGAATAACCGAAGTCAATAAGAAATCTAATCTTTGCTGACTTCACTTAATGTTTGGACGCCACTCCTTTCTTATCACATCATAGCGTAAGATCACACACAGACACTACGGGATTCTTGATTCAAATTTATTCAATTCAAAGAAATATTTCCTAGAAGCAGTTTCAGAGCAGCTGCTCCACGTAGAACATCAACAATTTCCAATTTCCAATAACATAAAATCGAGTTTTCTATGCGAGCGTTTATTTGATGGATTACGATGATTAGTTGCGGCTAATACCACGGCTGAGGGACAAAAAGAGAAGTTTACAAAACTGGTTATGTCAGGGCTTACTCATGCAAAAATTTCGTTGAACACGTTGTACCGAGATTGCGTTTATCTTTGGAAGGAAAACGCCGATTTAAATCGGATGTTCTACTATCGCAGTTGCTTGATGCGAAATAAAACGTGTCTTCTACGATAACAAACGGCTTTTATGCTAATGAGGCATGATTTGTGACGTCTTAGGATGGAATTTGTGTGTATAAATACAGAAATTTCTGAGCGGGCATAAGGTTATCAAACTGATTGCAAAGTTGTTTTTTGTTTGTACTAGGAGCTCAAATAGTTAGACACCAACATCGATTTTGCAGAAGAATTCGCTAATGCTGGTTTTGGAGGATAACTGGACGAAAACATCAGTAAAATGAATAAATAGAGCTGAGAATATCACACAACACCTTGCGAAGTTCGTTGATATTTTCTGCAAGAGCAAGGCAAAGCTAGGAAGGTAGATTGAGTTGATTATAATCAAGTAGTTTTGAGAGGAATACGAACTTTAGTGTGGGGAATATAATTGAAATATTCGAGATCAGCTTAATTGCGATTGGAATTTGGATATCATAGAACGAAGGGTAATACAACAAATCAACAAAGAAGGACATACATAGATGCGAAAGCTATATAACTGTTATTCTGGTAGGTAATTCTCATTGGAGGGAAATTCTAATAGATCAACAAAGTGAATTCATGGTTTCGTGCAAATACTGCTGATGAATCAGTACGAACTGAAAGTAGGATTTTGGACGCATTGTTACTGAACTGAGCAAGTTGTTCGAAAGAATCTTCAATGCAATATATGGTAATGCAAATAGGCAGTATCACCAGTATACTGCAAGCTGGGAAATTGAAAGAAAGCAAGTTTAAATAGCAAGTCTTAATGGGGTTGTAAATTGTAGCAGAGAAATAAGGAAAAGCATAGAGTTCAGGTATTGAGAAAAATACTAGAATAGAATGTTAGTGAAAAGGAACGCTGCACAATAGCAATTCACGCAAGGAAAAGAGATAATGGTGGTATACTGGAGGTTCTGTTACGCTAGGGCAGAAAAGCGAAAGACAACGGAAAATCACTCTAAAACTGGTAATATAGCTGATAGAAAATAACTGAAAAACGCGACTTTGAAAAGTGAAAACCATAAACCAGCTTTTAACAGAAATACAAACAAAAACAGAAATGCAAAATGCTATTTTAAACTACAGAAAATCTGGATGCCACCGGCTGGTTTCTCTTAGCAACCATTGCAATTATACCGACAAACTAGCCTGTTCAGCTGTGACTGTATCAATAGTCTTGCATGATTCGATATCATATATTTGACAATGCAAAAAGCTTTGGTTAACGAACAGGTGACTAAGCTAACGACTTTAAAATCCAATAACACAGCATAAGAGATTTCAGAAGAACACTTAATTACTCTTGCAAACCAACTGAAACATTACAGTCCAAACTGGAAGCAGATTTCTCAAAGGTGAGTGAAATACTTAGTAATATATTAGCCGTAAAAAGAAAAGCAAAGAAATTTTACACGTATTTTTTTTATAAGAAACCCTTTATAAGAAACCCAGACTCTCGAATGGCCAACAATTTTAGAAAGTCCAGTACTGGAAAATCTTTGACCAAGAAACTTTTCACATAATTCTGTGACATATTCAAGTTTATTTCCAATATTTTGTATGCAATTACGTATATTTGTGACACGCAGAAAAGCTGGAAGGCCATAAGCATTCAAATACAATCGATATATAGGTTTAGAACATCATTCAGATAAAATCACTATGTCATCAATAACAGATATGTAAGAAACTCGTAAAAACTTTCAGTACTCAAAATCCGAGAATTTTGAGTACTGGGCCAATTTTTTAGCTTCATGTAAAAAACAATACGTGTATTTGCTGATCGATATATTCTATACACGCTTTTTTTTATAAGGAACCACTTTATAAGGAACCTACATGTAGAAGGCTCGAAAATTTAAAGAACTTATACTACTAAAGAGAAAATCATTAAGGAATTTTTCAATGTTTAATGCTTTTATCACTGCAAATAATCAAGAATTAGAAAGCCGGTTCCATTCATTTGCAGTCGAAACCCACATAAATTGTACGTTAAGCATGTATCAATTATCAAAAGTTTCCTTGAGTAGTCCCGAGCTTTGCTCATATGCAAGTGTCTCTTTATTATTGTTATGACCACTGTATGTGCAGTCAAAATTAAGGAACTATTAAGGAACTTTTTGTACTACGATTGCCTCAAAAGAGGTCCAAAAATAAGGAACTTTAAGAACTAGGCCTTGAGGTAGGTTCCTTGTAAAGAAAAAAGCGTGTAGAAATTTTTCCTTGACAACTGGATTTTGGACCTGCTTGTTTTAAGAAGGATATGCTAAACATAATGATATATATGTTTAACGATAAACGGATATAGTCTGATTTAAGAGGCTTTTAAAGTACTTCTCAGATCTTCTGAAGCCCGTACAATCTTTGGTACAATAGAGGGAATACACTTTTTTCTTAATAAGCAACCGCTCAACAAGCAACTAGGGCTGAACTGACCTTAACATCAAGCAACTTGAGGGCTCAATTGAATTACTGTTAGCAACTAAGAAGTCAAACAACCAAGCTTATTCTCTTTCTTGTGTTAGGAAATTGTTCTTCGTTCTTATGTTTTGCATATGCTGAAGCTCGTTAGCTAACGCTTTTCCACTTACTGTCTTTCAAAAGTCATGTTGTAGGCCTAACAGATGACGATTTTGACCCCCGAAGTCAGGGGTGGTTAGTAGGTACAAAAAATGTTAAGCAACGTTTAAGCAACTTTGAGGGCTGAAATGTCTAAAATTTTAAGCAACTTTGAGGGCTGGACGAAAGTCAAGTTGCTTATTAAAAAAAAGTGTAATGAGTGTTAAACCAAAGATCGTAATAATAAAGAGTATTTAAAGTTTATATGTCCTGTAACATTGTTTGAAAAGTGAGTTACAGGCCTAAAATATTTATTTCAGGACACATAAGGGAGAAGAAAGACTTGCATGAAGCACTCATGTTTTGATGAAACGAGTGTTCAGTTTAAGAGTGAAACTACTACTGTTGAACTCAGGACGATACCATAAAGAATATAAATAAATATATACGCCTGAAACTGCATGAAACTGCGTGCTGAAGTTGTTTTTCTTTTCAAAAAAATAAGCGGAGACGAGTGACTAGCGTCTGATGAGACGATTGTTCAGTCTAAGAGTCAAAGAAGTGCGAAACATAGGACCAAAAAATTCAGGACTATTCAAGGAATATCTGCTCGAAGCTTCAAGTTTATCAAAATTTATCTGCAGGACAAAACAGGTGATTTCAAGGAAGAATAAGTCATAGAAAAAACATACGTGTAATAGTAGTTACGTTCGGAAAACTTACTGTTGAACATAGAGGAGAAAACGGAGCAGTAGAAATTGCATGTATAACAGGCTGGGTAACAGGAATAAACGTCCTAAAATTAAACTGAATGAACTGTAGTTAGAATTGAAGACCGAATGTATCAAGGAAAATAAGCAGAGAGGACAGAGTGCTAAGTAAATCAAAAGATTTCGCGAATGAGTTTAACTTGACCTCACAAGTGAGTAAATTGAAAAGCTATCTATTCAACGAGATTTGAGCATTTTTAGTAGCTATATCAAAGGGGACGCGAGAGAAGGCTGTTATTATATGCATAACGGATATATCGGCAGTGAAGAAACACGTGAATGCAAGAAGCAACGTTTCGGGAAACACGAACTGAACGTGCACAACTATACCAACGACTCTCGAACGTAAAAGACGACTTCGAACGGTTGTGATGACGATTAAAAACACGTGTAGTTGGACAGATTCGAAGTATGAATAGCATTCTAATGAATGAATTTACCAGGAATTTTTATTTATAGACTATTTGGGTATTGAAAGCTTATAAAAGTCAGGAAACGGACCTTCGGAATACATCGAAAAAAGACGGGAAAGAAGGATTTTATATACCGTATATAAGAGGCTATATTTGGTGGAGATTGTGCGTAATAAGACACAATTGTCTTACGTGTGGGTGTTGCTGCACGGATAAAACACACGAAGTTCACGGACAATTCCGGACAACCTCTTTATATAACTGAATCACATCATATAAAGCGGACTAACCAAAAGCCATAAAGCTCAGAAACGGGCAAGTGAATCAACAGATAGGAGTCAACATAAAGCGCAAACTTCCAAACTAGCAGAAAGCGCTTCCTAAACAGCTGGATCGGGCTTTGCGAAATAATCATATTAGAAAATAAATGAGTTGACAATTGCAGGGTTTTAGTGGACTTTTTAGAGCAAAATGTTGGAAATAGTTGTTTATTTGATCAATAACCAAGCTATTTTGGTCTACTAAGGAGGTTAGCAAAACACAGTCTTGCACAATTGATGATGGTAAAGCAATATCGTTGCAGGAAGAACCGTCAGTCGATGTAAGAAGAATTTTGTTGGGACTTTAAGTTCTCCGCAGATATGTTGAATTCAACAGCTTTTTTCAACATGACGACGCCAAATACAACACGATTACCAGTCGTGCATTCAGTTCTACCAATCATGACGAGCAATTTCCTAGCTATAAGCATTTTGAATACAATATTCAACGTCGCGGCAGTTTTGCTAGATGTCAGCGCACTGAAAGGCATCATCACCGCTAGAAACTTCAGCGAGGGAACGCGTGTGTTTCTTGCCAACATGACAGTTCTGGATCTAATCATCGCAATAACGCTTCAGCCAACACTAACGGCATATCTAATTGTTTGGCTGAAGAGTACAACAGCGGTTTTGCCGCTACTATTCAAAGTATTCAACGCCTTGCATTACATTCTAACCATTTCATCCTTTCTATCATTCTTGGCCGTGTCGCTGGATAGATATTTACTGATTTTCTTCCCGTTCGCCTATTGTAATCTGATGGACACAAAGAAAGCAGTCGCAGTATGCTGTATGCTAAATCTTCAAGCCGTCATTTCATTCACGATTCTACGTTTCAACGCGCCGCGGAAGACAGAGCTAGAGTACCTGAACATCATTATGTATATCATCGTTGTATTGCTAATTCTAATTCACGGACGAATAATGCTCACCGCTCGACAGATGCACAAGAGAATCAGACAAAACTCGACTGTCGATCCAAAGCAAACCATGCTGCGAAGAAAGCGCGTTGAGATGAAACAAGCCGGCGTAACGTTTGGTCTTTTCCTCACAATCATCGTGTGTTTCATGCCGCTCATGGTAGTTCAATCAATAATTTACTACACTGAAGGCCTTCCTGGTTTAATTCAAGCATTGGCTTTGTACTGGTCAGTTTTTATTATGCTCGTCTGCCCGATTCTAAAGCAAATTCTTCTCTGTGTGCTGAACAGTGCGATCCGTGCGGCTATTCGCAAGTGGCTCTTTGGAGAAGAAGTTCCTGAAGTGAACCTCGCCTTGCGCTCAGTGAGGAATACATGTAACGGAACAGAGCAAAACTTTTCTCAGAAGGACTCTTCTATGGTTTGATGGACCCTATCATCTTTCCAAACAACGCAAACGGTGTAACTTTTGAATGGCTTTTCGAAGACGTTTTCGACTTCGACCTCGCCTTCCAATATCTATGTGAAATAAATGTAACGTTACAGAGCTTACCTATTCTCTCTAAGAATGGATTGTTTTGTGAAGATGAAGTGGCTTTAACTCATCCTTGCACTCCATAAGGAACAAATATATAACATAACAGAGAAAAACTGTTCTTACGAAAACTCCATTGTTGTTTGATAAACCGTATCTCAAATTCTACAAAAGACAGCCATCCAGAAGATGCTATTACGAATTACAGTGCTATCAGCGAATAAGAGAATGGTTTCAAGCTAACTTCGTCTTGCGATCCACGAGGAACAAATAAAACATCACAGAGCAAAACTATTCTCAAGACGGAAGGCTCAATTGTTGTTTGATGGGCCCTATCTCATCTGCTCCTGAAGACAGCAATCTACAGAGTACAACGAAGAGGGTCATTTTGTGAAGATGCGAATGGCTTCAAGTCAACCTCGTATCGCGCTCCGTATGGAACAAATATAAATGTACAGAGCGAAACTGTTTTCACCAAGACTATATTGCTGTGTGAGAGACCTTACTTCATCTTCTCGTAAAAAACAGCCATCTAAAGAGTGCAACGAGCTTACAGTGCTATTTGCTAAGATCACAATGGCTTCTAGTTAACCTCGTCCTGCGCTCCATAAGAAAGAAGTATAAAAGTACAGAGCAAAACTGTTTTTAAGACTCTATTGTTGTGTGATGGACCTAATACCATCTTTTTATAAAGACAGCCGTCTACAGAGTGCAACGAGATGACAGTCACATTTGCGAAGATGAGAATGGCTTTAACCTTGCCTTGCGCTCCATAAGGAAGAAATATAACAGTACAGAGAAGAACTGTTCTTACAATGACTCTGTTGTTGTGTGGTGGACCTTAAGTTAACCTCGTCTTGCGCTCCGTATGGAACAAATGTACATTTAAAGAGCAAAACTGTTTTACGAAGGCTTAAACATTACAAGACTTACAACTCGGTGGACTTTAATTGACTAATGGCTTAACTAACGACGAAGGCCTGACTATCGAAATGTAGGCTACTAAAAGTTTCGCGTTTCAGTCGTTTTTCTTAAAATTTAGCTAAAATATATAGTGACCGTCGCTAGCTGTTTGGAGTAAAGAGGATCCAAGCAAGAATCTACCCGTCTATGGGTGTACAGCAGGGGGTCGCAGTAGGCTTTAGTACAGAGGTATACCCCTTTGAATCTATAATAGAGCCGAAAATTATTTAAGGTCTCTTCCAGGGGGTTCACGCTCAACCTGCCCATTATAGCGACGGTCCTGCAACAAGAACTATTGAATTTTTAAGTAACTAGTGATTTTAGCGCAACCTTTAGTCTTAATCTAAAAAAATAGCATATACGTTTAGGGAGATATAATTAAAAGGAACCAAAATAATTAGATTTTAACAAAGCTGTGCATGGCTTGAGTTGCTGTTTAGTTATTGCTAATTTATTCTAATTATATCCAGTTATTAAGAGTAGCTACATAGAACAAATTGGTATTGAATCAAATTTCCTTAAAAGATGCCCTAAGGAATCGTCTTGCAATGTGTTTATCTTCAGGAAAGAATTAGAAAATGCATCTAGCGGCGCGGTTTTCTGAGGATTCCCGTATTCATACTAAAGGATATTTTCTACAAAGTTACTAGCGGAAAACAGCGAGGGGTAATTCACTCCTTGGAAATCTCGTACACCTTTGCTGGAAGTCCTGTTGTTTTCATGGAAATCCCTTGAAAATCCTTTTGTTTTAACAAAAATCTCGTACGGTTTTTCGAACAGTGAAATGCCCCTCGGATAACAGCATCGAAGGTAGACAGAGAATTGATTTAGAGTGGCGCGGCATAAATATAAAATATCTCGGTTTGTGCGTGAATTTTTACACGAAAATTTTACTTTTCTGTCTACTCGAATGAATAAACCTTTGCAAAGACTTTACTTATGAAGTAACATTTGTTGCAATCTATGTACACGGAAATGTAGCTATCAATACAACTGCAAAAGAAAAATTCCTCGCGTAAACTACGATTTGAAACTGCATGGTCATATTTTAACAGATGTTAGAATTACACGAAATGTAAATATTCAGGCGGTGAATATTATATGACTTTGGGAACAGTTATTAGACTTGAATAATATTCTCAAAGACCTAATAATCTATACATTATTGATCGGAAACTGTTAATGAGTTTTCCAAAGCGGTGTTATCAGCTAATTTCATTCATTTCTTATTGCAGAGAGCAAATACACCTTCCGAAATAAAATTTTCGCTCATTCTGAGGCAAAGTACCTTCATAGGCTGGAACCTCAAAGGATATCTGTTACACCACTGTTGTTGCCTGCTACAAAGAGGCGTCCGGTATTGTCCATTAAATAACGGTGTCCTTTATTGTCTGTTGTATAGAGGTGTCCGTCATTGTCCGTTTTATAGAGGTGTCCGTTATTGCCCGCTGTATATAGTTGTCCATTATTGTACAGTAGATATAAAATCAAACACCTCCCCATTATAATTGCACTATATGGATCAGAAGTTTGGGCACCCCATCTTAATTTCAATTACAAAGAATGGGACAAATGTGAAATCGAAAAGACCAATACACAATTCTGCAAACGCCTTCTCGGTCTCAATTGATCAACCGCAAACGCATTAGTAGCTACGTGCTGAGCTGGGTCGTTACCCTCTGAGTGTTCAAGAAAACTCCGTCGATAATCTCAACACTATTATTTCATATATAGATAAGTTCACAAATAGGCAAAATACTAACGGGTCTTTCGCCATATATGTTAGTAGACCATGTATCTTATGGTATTGAGTCGATTACAAAAAAAGTTATTGTCCGTTGTACAGTATAGAGGTGTCCGTGTTGTTTCGAGGTGACCATTGTTGTCTGTTGTACAGTTGTGTCCCTTGTTTTCCGCTTTATAAATGTGTCCGTTATTGTCCTTTCTTGAACTTTTAAAAATATTGCGCAAAAAAATTTTTCCTTATTTTGGCTTGAAAAGCAATGTTTTGCGACGTGGCAAAACATTCAAACGGAGGGGCCAATTAATCCTTGGAATCCCGTATTTGAAGTACTTCCTGTGGAATCTCTGCCGTTATCGTTGGAGTCTTGAAAGAATCCTTTTGTTTCAATAAGAATCTTGTGTGCCTTTTCGAGAAGTGATATGCCTTTCGGTTTAAAAATTGCTCCAAGAGCATTTTAAATGTTTGACAAACAATGTTTGGTCATTTGGCCATATTACTCTCAAGCTCTCAATCACTCACATACACAACCTCACATACACAACCTTAGTCGGAAACTCCACTCAACATGGAAGACGCAACCTCTTCCCAAGTCCATAAATGCGTCTGCTCGAAAGGCAACCGCCCAGGGGCGGACTGGCAGGGATGCTAGGTTGCGATTGCAAACCGGGCCTTGTTAACAAGTATTAACATGAACAGTAGCCCTTGCCTTGAATTTATTTTTTACACAGAAGCTCGCTAGAAGCAACTAACAAGACAAATTGCTATAGTGAAAACAGGCCCCTTTTACTGGAAATAGCAACCCTTGAGATTCGCTGCCAGTCCGCCTCTGCAACCGTCGAACAGTATAATTTCATTTTCAACAAAAAGCTAATTGCACGTGGCCTGACTGATACCCGGCCCGAATATGAAAATACTGACTTCACCAAAGTGCACCATTCGCTATGGCTATGAGACGGAGATAACCCAAGATTATCTCAGTGAAAAAATTTAACTCTTGCTTCTTATTAACCTAATTTCTTATGAACTTATAGAAAATAATGCTTTAAAACTGGCCGATTCCGCAGCTGAACGCCCTACTGGTCTGACGATTAAATATTTACACATAATTTCAATGCTAATGAAAGGATATTGACAATTCGTTTGTTGAAATTGTCCATCAGGTGGAGAATAAGCCAATAAACTTTTGAAAATTTGTTCTTTTGAGATAAAAATAGAAACCAGAAGGAGATTTCTGAGTTTATGATTATCCTAATACGTAAAGTGTCCTGGAAACCTGCAAACATATTCGCCAAACAGCACGTGAAATAAAACATCGGAACTCAATTCCAGGCCTAAGTTTGTGTGGTTTTTCCTGGCAAACAGTAAATATCCGACTATCAGACTCCTCTTTTTATACGAAAAAGCATCTGTTACACATATGTATCTAATTTATTGGTAAATGTTTAACTCTATGAAGCTTCCTGAAAATTCTTGGATTGGTAATACGTGAGCTCACGATTTGTCAGTCAACTCAAAAACTCCAAGTTTGCAATCCAAGTTGTGTCTTGGCTCCAGGCTCCATGTTTATGATTAGCAGGCATTTCCAGTTACCGTACAATCCAAGGAATTTAATTGGTGGATTCTTAGTAAACGCAGGGTCAAAGCTTTTATGTATTTGTATGGCCTTCGAATAACAAACGGGCCCTAAGTTTATGATTGGCGAGTGTTCCAAGAAAATACATAAGCTCCAATGCTCCCTACACTTTTTTTTTTAATAAGCAACCGCTCTATAAGCAACTAGGGCTGAACTGACCTTAACATTAAGCAACTTGAGGGCTCAATTGAACTACTGTAAGCAACTAAGAAGTCAAACAACCAAGCTTATTCTCTTTCTTGTGTTAGGAAATGGTTCTTCGTTCTTATGCTTTGCATGTTGAAGTTCGTTAGCTAACGTTTTTCTACTTACTGTCTCCCAAAAGTCATGTTGTAGGCCTAACAGATGACGATTTTGACCCGCGAAGTCAGGGGTGGTTAGTAGGTACAAAAATGTTAAGCAACGTTTAAGCAACTTTGAGGGCTGAAATGTCTAAAATTTTAAGCAACTTTGAGGGCTGGACGAAAGTCAAGTTGCTTATTAAAAAAAAGAGTGTATTCCAAGTTTGTGATTGGCGTTTAACCCAAGGCAGCATTTGCCCAAACAATTTAATTGGTGGAGATTTTAGTCGACGTTATAGATCCAGCTTTAATTGACTTCAAGGTCCACGTTTTGCAGGCATTGCCAGTCACTAAAGCTCCAAAAAGTTTTATAGGTAGATTCTTAGTAAATGCAATAACACAAGATTGGCTTGGCGGGCATTCCAAGTCACCATTTGCTGCAATGGTTATAATTCGTGAATTCTTAGTCAATGCAAGGTCTAGGCTTTCCATTGGCTGGCTTTTTAATACACACTGGCTCCAGGCTCCAAGTTTAATATTGGCATGCATTTTTAGTCACCATATGCTCCAAGACAATTCATTGGCGGTTCTTTAGTCAATTCAAGGTATCAGCTTATAATTGTAAGGCACTTAAACCATAAGCTGTCTCTGAGCTCCAAGGCTAGGATTGGCGGGCATTCCCAGTCACCATTGCTCCAAAGGATTTTATTGGTGGATGGTTAGTCAACGCAGGGCCCAAGTTTGTCATGTCCAGCATTCCAATAACACCCAGGCTCCAGGCTCCAAGTTTATGATTGACGGCCATTACTAGTTACTGTGTGCTCCAATAAATTTAATTGGTGAATTTTAGTCAATGCAAAGTTTAAGCTTTTAATTGGCTGGCATTTCAATCACGAACAGGCTCCAGGCTCAAAATTTACGATTGGCGGGAATTCCCAGTCAACATATACTCAAAAGCAATTCATTGGTGCATTTTTAGGCAACGCAGGGTCTATGCTTTTATTGTCAATGGCATTTCAATCACACGCTGACTTTGGGCTCCCGTATTCTAAGCTTTTCATTGGCTGATATTACAATCACACACTGTCTCCAGGCTCCAAGCTTATGATGGTATTCCAGGTCAACAATTGCTCCAAGAGATTCGAATGGGGAATTTTTAGTCAAATCAAAATCTGCGTGTTCAATATACAGGCATTTTTAGGCAACCAAGGATTGTTGATTATGACGCTTCTTATACGCTCCAACTACGAAATTCTTATCGGCTTACATCTTCTCAGTCGACTCAGGCATGTAACACCTACGCTTAGATTTTGAACAGCACTTAAAGAGGGACAGTAGGGTGAAAACGATGGAATTACTGTGTACTGTCTCATCCATGCGGGGATTCCAGATCAGTCAGAAGCAGGCAGGCTACTCAGGCACCATATTTTTAACTAGCTCATACTCCCAGTCCACAGATGTTCCAAGAAATATTACTCACTAGCTCTTACACAGATATATACAGTTTATTCATCTGTAAGATTTTTGATAGTTTTGGATTTCTGAACTGTTAATAGTTCAGTTCGGAAGCATAAGTTATGAATGAAGTAATGAATTAGGCATATAAAGCATGAGGCGAAAAGAACATAGCAGCGTCAAAGAAATCATGAATTGATGGCATTTTAGCAAACAGGTTAGAAGTAAGAGATAGGTGAAGTCAAAGAAGATTGCTGCAAACATAACGAAACGCTCTCATTGCCCACCACCGGCGGGTCGAGAAAAGTTGACGATGATTTTGTAGATTTGATCATTTGCAATGAAACCTGTACAGCTGGTTTGAACTTTACAAGGACAAGACGAAAATGACTGGTATAGAAACAGCCATTGCACAGTAACGCTGCACTTGCTGAACAAGAACTTCGATTGGAGTAACAGCACAAACTTACTGACAACAAGAACAACGATTGCCGCAACAGCCACAGCCTTTCTGGAAACCTTTACATACCACACACCCGTCCGGCATGACATTTTATACTGCATTTAGCTAGCAATCAGTACAGGAATAAAGGGGTTGTAACATTATCGAGAAAAAGCTTACCTGTAGCTTTTTCTGTAGACGGGTTAATGAGACGAGATTCTTGCCAACTTCTTTGGATGCTGCTAACTGAGCCTTTTCCTCAATGAATACTATCTCCTCTTTGACAGTTTGAGCAAAGATGTGAAAATCACGTGATTCTTCCAACTTTCTTCTCTTATGACTTGAAATTTGATTGACTCTCTACAACAAAGAAGCGATACAATACATGAGTTCCATAAATAAGAAACCTCGTTTTAGGTTCGACATCGAAGTCTTCTGTGTTAGTTTGCTACTGTAAAAGTTCCAGGTTCTCATATTAAGATTACGAATTACCCCCTTATTGATCTTAACGCCAAACTTGCCCTTCTAGGACGAATTCACCTACCTCAAAGACCTGAGTGACCTCTTGGAGCTTTTCAGCAACTAATGTTGACTTGGAATGTTTCCTCTGTAGCAACGCATTCAATGTCTTTTTCAATTCATTAATGCTAGTCTGGTATCCCATAATTTGCGATTCTACAAGAATATGCCTTTGTAACTGGTCGTTTATGCCATCCAGTTGCTTCGTTTGCTCGTCAATAGACATACTAGCCTGAAAAGGAGAAAAAGTGTGATTTTTTCTAACTCATCAAAATTAATAATCAGAAGAGGAATTGAATATAAAACACTGTGAAATCAAGAAGCCATTAGGCCCTGGCCAAACGCTCGAGTATTGTTCGCCAAACGTCTGAAATTCGCTTGTCAAAAAAATTGTTCCGTTTGCTGACTCGCAAAACATTGCTTGTCAAACATTTTTTGCTTGTCACAAGCAGAACATGTTTTTGAAGTTCTTCAAAAATCTTTGGCGACGAGGCCAAACGGTCAAACATTTCTTGCAGAGAAAATTCCAAATGCCCAAATTTTGACCAACAATGTTTGATTGTTTGGCAAAACGATCAAATAATGTTCGTCAAATATTTGCAATTTGCTTATCAAGCAATAAACCTTGGCTTAACTTGTACATTAGAGCCTGATGATGTAAATATTTTTACGAAAAGCTTCGCTCATTTCAACTATTTTTAATGTACATACCGCCTTTTATTGATTTATTATCAAGCAATGTTTGGGCGTTTGGCCACGTACGAAAACATTGCTTGACAAGCAGAATTCTTCAGGTGATGTTTTTGACAATGTTCGCTTGATACACAAAATGTTTAACGAGCAAATTGTTTTCCGGTAAGGCGAAACAGCAAAGTATTTTGTTTAACAACTAAATTTTAAATGTTTGACAAACAATGTTTGATTGTTTGGCCAGGGCCTTAGATTAAAAGCAAGCGTGAGGTGAGGTAGTTTTCAATATACCAGTCGCGAAGAGGCTCTCAAACAACTGCTGAAAATGTTTGAAAGACAAATGTTGAAAGTATACTACGACAGTTACCTCCAAGTCTTTGAGATGCAGCTTCAGCCCCTCGATTTCAGATAACAAAGGACAAATGTCCTTCAAGCTAATAAGAAACTGTCGCCTTTGACTGAGTTGGTCAAAAAGATTCAGCCACTTCTGCTTTATTTGTTTTACCCTAAAGGGACAAAAATTGAAAACCGTTACAGATTACAAAAGTTTTCCCCCAGAAATTTTAATTCTTGGTCGAACTCATTTAACATTTCATCCAAAATTTCATTCAATAATTCATCCAAAATGTCATCCAACATTTCATGCAACATTTCATCCAGCATTTCATCCAATTTTTCATCCAACATTCCGTGCAACATTTCGTGCAACATTTCATGCGACAATTTATCCAACATTTCATGCAACATTTCATCCAACATTTCATGCAACATTTCATCCAACATTTCATCCATCACTTCATTCAAAATTTAATCCAATACTTCATCCAACATCTTTCATCCAATATTCCATCCAACACTTCCTCCAAAATTTATCAGGGAAAAACTTAAATTCTTGGAACTGTCAGACGAATCCAATATTACATCTAACATTAAAATCGGCTGGAGATTCTTAATCCGCAGTTTCTTTTATGCGGGTTTTCACTGTCGGACGCATCCGAATTTGTACTAATATGCGACTGAGCCAAATGTGACAGGGTAACAAGCCAATTTACTGAATTTAACACAATAAATATCTAAGCTGCAAAACATAGTTCACCTTGTTATAGCTTTGGAACTCCCCTCATAGTCTTCTTTTTCCAGTTCCTGGGCAATTGCTTCGACAGTTTTGATTTTCATCTCCTAGCACAGAAAAAAAACGTTACAATGTTTCCTATTTCAAGCTTGAAAATTGAAAATTGTTGTTAAATTAATGACTTGCAAAAACCGTAAAACCGTCTTGAAATTCAGCTAAAACCGTAATCAAAAGAAAGTTACGTATGCAACGGCACATAACCGTGTCTTTTAAGGAATTTTATTCTATTATTAGTCGATCAAGCAAAGATTTGTAATCTGATTTGCATTTTCCTGTGTCGTGACACCATTGTACAGTAACACCATTTTTTTCAAGACCTAATACTGTGAAACCGTAAAGTGGCGGCAAACCACGAACCGCCAGCCCCTAACGACCCCACCCAATTATAGGATCACTCTGCCAAATGCTGGCTCACTAACTGATCTCTTATTAGACTCATTTCATCGAGTCGTATTTTTCACTCCTTAGACCAATCTGATATAAAAAGTTCGCTCAAAATTACTAAATAGGCCATTCACGAGGAATTCAATTATATTAATGTAAATGGTTGTAGCTGTAGCTGATGGCTGCCGATGCTGTTTGCGAAGAGTGAGACTTATGTAATTATTCTAGTGCCTTATCACCAATTTTTTTGCGTATTAAACCAGTCTTATATCAACCTACGATACGATAGAACTAATGCCATCTACAGTTGATCGTGGTCGCAAGAGTGCTCATGTCGACTGCGCTGCGACTGATAGGAATAAGTTATCAACTAATAGCAGAAAGTAGAACATGCCCAACTTTCTAGAACGGTGCGCCAACTAGTTGCCGTCATAAAGGAAATAGTTGCCAACCAGTTGCCAGAGCACTTTTGTCGACAAGTTAGTTGCGAAAAATTTGTTCCAAAAAATCAACGATTAGTTGTTCACTGTAATCACAAAACAATACCCTTTCTCCAATGACTGTAGATTAGCATATTACCTCAAACCTCAACGAAAGAGCAGTTCTCACTTACCCGAGCCTTCAAATCAGTTTCCATTGCTTCGTGTCTTTTAAAATTGATGTTAATATCAGAAACATGCATAGATCTTAAATTCTCTTCTGTTTCCAAGACACGTAACATTTCATCAAGCCAAGACTCGCGTAGAGATGCCTGCAAAATATACAGTAGAATTTATAACAAAACATATCCTATCGTATCGGGCATACAACTTCACAATTAAAAGGGTGACCAGAAGCTTAGACTTGTTTAATTGGAATGATAAAAGGAATGGGGCAAAACTCGTTTGCTAATTACAGTATATTCGGCCAAACTTTCCAATAGTCCTTACCATGCTACAACTGAATTGATTGTGAAATTCAAAATTTACACGCAATTTTTTTTATAAGCAACTTCGTTCTGGCCTTGTTTTTGGACCTCTTATGGCCACCTTTTAGAAGCAAAAGTTGCTTAGTAGTTGCTTAATTTTAACTGTATACTTTTGCCCTATTAATAGTATAGAGGCTAGAAAAACAGCCAAATTTGGAGTTCTGCTATAGCTTTTTATGCAACATAACGCTAAAAACACCTGAGTATACGGCAAAGAAATACTACAAAAGAAATCAGCCAAGAAGTACAATTTCCATACCCTTAATGTCTTTTGACACAAAGTAGTCAATGAGTAACAATCCGTCGATATCGAGTTTTGATGGCAAATGAATGGAAATAGCTTCTATGTTGATAAAGCCTTGATTGCTTGCAGTGATATAAATTATTTAAAATTAAAAATGTTGCTTAGGTTTTTTTCCTCTGGTACTACACGTTGCTTAAAGTTTTGGGCCTTCTTCATCTTGGTTGCTTATAAAAAAAACTGCGTGTATATTTAAACGCTGTTACGGTTACTCGAAACCGTTACTCTGAAGATGATTACTGGATTGTGCGTGTGAATATACAGTATATAGCAAACCATTCTGTTATCTTTCGCTTTGCCATTCCAAGTAAACATGCGTGAGTTTCTAATACCCTTTTCATTACATCGAAACATGATTAGAAGTGAGCGTTTAGTTTTTGAAGAAGTCTCTGAGTTGTACATAACTTCAAGAAAGCGGAACAGAGCGGAGACATCTTCGGATTGACATCTTTTTTCCTCTGACACTCCTCAGAGTTTAAACGTCAGAAAAGGGCCAAAACAATAGAGGTTTCTGCAAAAGATGGCCGCCGTTTCTCTCAATCCCTTGTTTTTCTTAAGGCTTTTCGAAGGGAATTCTGGGAATAATTTCCTTAGCTACGAATTCAACGTCTGCAGCTATGTAAAATACATAACTAAGGAAATTATTCCCAGAATTACATGCGAAAATCCTTAATGAAAACAGTAGGCAAAAACGGCGGCCATCTTTTGCGGAAGCGTCTATTGACTAAGGCGGAATTAAAGTACAGATGCTTGTCAAAATGCACTTATCGGTTAAGTGAAGCTCCATTGGTATTGTGTTTTGGACAACAATTAGCTCGCAGGATACAGGGAAGACCAGGGAGCGCGGGGAAGACAAACAGAATTCATTTAAGAGTCTAAGTGAGAAAACAAAATTAAGTTCCAGGTAAGTATTTACGATAGAAGCGAAAACTGAACATCAAAAACATGGTGTTAAGAATAGCCGTGTGAAATATGCATAAGGAGGAAGAACAGTCCTCTTCTGCGCATAGTCTTCTGAACAAATTAGCGCTAAGGAAAGAGATCACACTGTTTGAGATTCAGGCCCTGGCGAAGCGATCAAACATAATAATGTTGGACAATTGTCTGTAGTTCACATGCTTTGAAAAAGCATAAAATAAGAATAAAACTAACCTTCTTCTCAAAAGTCTCTGCCAGCTGAGAAAGCCTTTCTTGTCTGAAATAGAGAATATAGGCACTAAACGGTTTAAGAAATAAAATAGAAAATTTATCGAAAGTGGGAGAAACCAGACATCTAGAATAATCGTTTATTAAGTACTCCTTATAAAACTGCTCTTTATCTTAAACAATTGGGTGTTTGGTTCTGTTTTACGATCAGAAGATTGAATTGTTTGAACTTTTCGGGAAATGTTTTTGGCTTGTCACCAATAATGTTGCAGCATATAGCCGGCTTTTGAATTGGCGGCGCAATGCAACACATGGCTTTTTGAATTGGCGATGCAATCTTTTTTTGGCGGTTTTCCTGAAAATTTTATACGACCCAATCTTTTCATCGCACAAGTTGATTGTCACGGAACTTCGTCGAAGCATTTTTTTTCTGCAGCATGTAGCCACCTTAGGATTTCTCAAAACTGGACATTTTCAGGTGTGTCGCGTAGTCAGAACAGGTGCAAATCGCACGTCTAGCCGCGGCTTAGGGCCTGATTACATGAGCAGAGCTGGCCCTGCTGACCGAGATGGACGATTTTAGGCGAGATCCCTTTGCCAATAGGAAATGTCCAATAAATGTTAAAGCCAATTACTTGATAGCCGGGCCAGCCTTTGTAGCTGGGATCCCACCATAGCACAACAGGGCTTGCCCTGTTACCAGAGCTGGGAATGTGACATTTTTTCATGTAATCGCATAGCAGGGCCTGAGACAGGTCTGTCTTCAAAACTTTTATAACTGCACATGCTTACAGCACGCCATATTAGCGTGAATCAATTTTCTCGCCAGATTGTTTTCTCAGCCTTGGGGTAAAATCCTTCACGCAATCGAAAGCAAAATCTCATCCCTATTAGCAGTGACAGCCCAATTAGCAGGGCCAGCCCTGGCCATGTTATCAGGCCCTTAATGTAAAGCTTACTTTGAGTCGGTACCTTACCTTACAAGCTCTTCTCGCAGTGAAATTTCTCTTCTGTGTTCGGCCTTTTCCATGTCATTCCAAACTCTGCTTATGTCGCTTATGGTTTTACCATCAGGAGGTCGAAATGGTTTGTGTTTATTTGCATTGATTTTGGTTTGAATAATGAAAAAGAACTCTTCGATATCAGCTCTCTCTGTGTATCTGTAAGGGTAATGGATGACAACAAAATCAGTATCATTAACATTATTTTGATAATATCATAATCCTTGTTATCCTGATTATTAATACAGCCACCATTCAAATAATCAATGGCTAATCACAATCGCAATCGTATAGTCATATAAAGATGCTCTTGATGATAGTCATTAGATCATAACTATGATAATAATGTAGACATCATAATAACAGTCATCATCAATCATAGTCATAATCACAATCATAATCACAATCACAATCATAATCATAATTATAATCATAATCGTAATCGTAATCATAATCATAATCATAAACACAATCATAATAGCAATCATTATCATTATCATAATCATAATCACAATCATAACCATTATCATAATCATAAACATAATCATAATCACAATAATTATCATTATCATAATCATAATCACAATCACAATCATAATCATAATCATAATCATAATCAAAATCACAATCATAATCATTTGAGTTATCGAGAGTATTTTGATATGAAAACAAGTTTTAAGGGGTATGCAAAATCAGTTCGTCTTAGTGAATGTTCAGCCTATCGGGGGTTCGAGTTACGAGAGTTTACTGTAACTACTAAAAGTTGTCTGTGGTGTGCTTAAATTGGTAACAAAAATAGAAAATTTGTACTATAAAACAATTACAAATAAAATATGCCGCTAGTCTTACTTTGGTGGTTTCTCTATGGTTCTGAATGTTTTGAATTCATTCATAGTTTGCTGTAGTAGTTTAGTTGTTTTTGGAATTGGTTTTTCAAGGAATTCTGTCTTGCTTACAATCCACTTCAGTAAACCAGTGACCATTCTCAGATATTTTTCTTTCATTTTATCAACTTCCATTAGTAAATCAATAATCTGAAAAAGTCAAGTTATAGCAGTTATTCTATGTCGTTATGATGTGTTATCACGCTAGCGAATCCAAAAGCACTACAGTGGCGGATACGCACTACTTTGGTGGCATTTTTAGTGTACTGTGGTGAATACGCACTGCTGTGGTGCATTGTTGTACTTGATGTCGCGAGTTATCATTGTTTATGTGGTGGTATTTTTTGTGTACTGTGGTGGATACGAAATCACTGCCAAAAACAATAGATGAAGCAAAAAACACAAACTACATCAAAGTAAGCAAAAATACCATCACCTCATGCACCATAACCCACCACAGTAGTAGCAAACAGCTGTACGGTTGTTGTTGTTTTTGCTGTTGTTGCTGCTGCTGTTTTGTTGCTGTTCGCTAAGAGAGGGACTAATGTAATAAGTCTAAGCCAAGCAAAGCAAATGAGGCAGTTTAATGAAATAGGCTACCTTGGCAATTCTCTTTCCCCCAGTCTCTTCGTGTTTCATCTTTGCGAAATATTGATACAACATCGAAACGTAAGTCATGACAGATTTCTCATCTGGGCGAGGATTGTCGACATCTGAAAAAGCAAGTTAAGTTAAGATAAGATGTCTCGTGTGTTGTACAAATGGTAGTTTTAATAATGATGCGTAAAAATCTCACCCCAGGTAATGTTTGTGCAGTGCAGTACAGTGGAGGATCTGCAGTACAGTGGAGGATATTCAGTACGATGGAGGGATATCATCAGTACAGTGGAGGGATATCATCAGTACAGTGGAGGGATATCACCAGTACGATAGAGGATATCCAGTATAACTGTACTGTACCGATGATATCCCTTCACTGCACTGAATATCCTCCACTGTACTGACGATATCTCTCCCCTGTCTACTGATAATATCCTCCACTGTACTGATGATATCCCTCCACCTTACTGAAGATATCCCTCTACTGTACTGAATATCCTCCACTGTACTGATGATATCCCTCCACTGTACTGAATATCCTCCACTGTACTGATGATATCCCTCAACGTTACTGAATATCCGAATATCCTCCACTGTACTGATGATATCTCTCCACTGTATTGATGATATCCCTCAACTGTACTGAATATCCTCCATCGTACTGGTACTGCCCACCCTCCGCTGTACTGCACAGACAGTACACGGGGTGAATCGGGCAACAAACAAATAACTTACCTTCTGGATCCAGCAGTTTAGCAACTCCGAGTCGTTGTTCTGCTATCTCGAATGCATTGCTCAGATTCAAAGAATGTTGAGATGGCAGAAGCTTTGAAAAATCCAGAAGATCAGGTCTATGGAAAAAGATCGTTTTGATATTTAAGAGGGTTTGAGAGCAAACAGGGAATATCGCTTTTGCTAAGAAAATTTGAAGGGATGAAGCCCCCACCACTGTGGCTCGTAGCCGGGATCGTTCGTCGCAAAGGTTCTTTAGCTGCTTAGGTTTGATGTGTGCGCACAGATCACACGGAGTCAGACAACATCTGAGAGACGATTCTCTGTTTTGTCTATTCAAGCTTACTTTAGGGTGACTTTACACACTGGCTGACTACTTATTCACAAGGGTTTCTAGTTCTAGTATTACAAGTCCATGATTTATTGCGCAGATAGAAATTATACATGCAACTATATTCTAGAAGAAAGTTCTAACTACTATGACATACAATTATTGACGTAAATATGCAGAAAGCATAGAAAGACAGACTACGCCACTGGTTAGAATTCACTGCACAACTGAATGTTGGTTTTTACTTATTACCCTAAAAGCGATGAGCGGCGACAAAGTAGACAGGGAATGTTTGGCAACATTCTAGCAAACTGGGTAACGGGAATTTTTAAAGTAGTTTTGGACTCTTTGGTGGTGGGTGGTCATTTTAAGACTTGGGAACATTCTGGCAAATCAATGGTTGTGACGTCATCGATGACGTAGAAAAGTTACGGTCAGTGAAAATCTGACTTTTGAATTTTGTGTTTTTAATGATATGGTCGGAAAGAACATCTCAAATGGAGCAAAAAATTATAAAACACCAATTCGATTTGGTTTAATACTCAGAAGTTATTACGATTCGAAATTCGTGTGACGTCATCAAAACGCAAAACTAATATTTTGAGTCTTAACCGTTTCGTGCATAAATCTTTCTTTTGATGTGTTCAGCGTTGCTTTTAGGATAAAAGCATCATGTTCTCGGTCATTTACGCTAATTTTAGTCATGTCAAACCTTAAATTACGAAGAATGCTCGTAATTTCTATTGCGATGCAGCTAGGGTTTCGAACTACTATGAATGTTGAAAAAGAAGAAAAAGATAAAACATTTTCTGCTTACTTTCTCTGAGAATGGTAATATGATTTAGCTTGAGCGAAGTACTAAAAAGTGGATCTCAAGGTAAACATATACCAAAAAAATAGGGACACTGCTTACAAAACCTGAACAGCAGCATTTTGATACGTGGTTAGAGGGAACAGTCACTTGGTTAGGAAGAAATGCTAGAAGAAAGAGGGGGACAGCCATGGACGGTTGAGTCTCGTTGCATAGACGACACTCCATAACATCAATAGGTATGTCCATTTCAGTCGACAAGATTTGCGAAAGACAGGAAGAAATGGCGCGGCCACTTGCCAGCTACTAGCGATTGCTGAAATGAACTGGAGCGAATCTTAGCGAAGCCAATCGACCGATTCAGTTTCAGTTCAATATTTGGGCAACAAAATTTGCGCCAGAATAGGAGCCACACACAAGCCAGATAATATCTGAATCTGCGAACCTACCCTATCAACCCTGTTCAGCCTTTTTCTTACGTTTTTTCATTGTTACCATTCAGCGCTCGTCTCTGCTATTATTGGAGAATTCATAGTGGCTTGTCCCCCAAAGCCGCATTTACAGATTTGTACATTTGTCAACGTAACAACTTGCGAACTGCGTCTCTCACCTTGTAACTTTAGAACCTTAATCAAAATTCTTTGCAAATGTCAATTCAAATAGCTTGTCGGTTAATGTTATCCTGTATAAATCTCTGTATTATGCCTTTTAAGACTGATAAAAAGTGGCACACTTCGTACTTTAACACAAAAGTGAACGGATTCTCCTGTGTTTAGGGTGAACCGTAGTATTTGAATTCCCCTCCACTCCACCACCAAGCCTGGTTTCCAAACTAGCAATATCCGCTGACGACAACCGCCTATGCCAACACCTACACCAGTGTCTATGCCTTCGCCTACTCCTATGCCTTCATCTACACCTACACCTGTGCCTCCGTCATCGCTTATGCCTATGCCTTCACCTATACCTGTGCCTATACCTTCGCCTATGCCTACACCTATATCTGTGCCTTAGCCTACACCTATGCCTACATCTACACCTACGCCTGTAACTAAGGCTTGTCCGATGCCTATGCGGTCATCTACACCTACACCTGTGCCTATGCCTTCGCCTACACCGATGCCTACATCTACACCTACGTGTGTGCCTAAGGCTTGTCCGATGCATATGCCTATGCCTACACTTATACCTGTGCCTTAGCCTACACCTATGCCGTCATCTACACCTACACCTGTGCCTATGCCTTCGCCTACACCAATGCCTACATCTACACATACGCCTGTGCCTATGCCTTCGCCTATGCCTACACCTATGCCTACATCTACACATATGCCTGTGCCTATGCCTTGGCCTATGCCTATGCCTACACCTATATCTGTGCCTTAGCCTACACCTATGCCTACATCTACACCTACGCCTGTAACTAAGGCTTGTCCGATGCCTATGCCGTCATCTACACCTACACCTGTGCCTATGCCTTCGCCTACACCTATGCCTACATCTACACATATGCCTGTGCCTATGCCTTGGCCTATGCCTATGCCTACACCTATATCTGTGCCTTAGCCTACACCTATGCCTACATCTACACCTACGCCTGTAACTAAGGCTTGTCCGATGCCTATGCCGTCATCTACACCTACACCTGTGCCTATGCCTTCGCCTACACCAATGCCTACATCTACACATACGCCTGTGCCTATGCCTTCGCCTATGCCTACACCTATGCCTACATCTACACATATGCCTGTGCCTATGCCTTGGCCTATGCCTATGCCTACACCTATATCTGTGCCTTAGCATACACCGATGCCTACATCTGCATCTACGCCTGTACCTAAGGCTTGTCCGATGCCTATGCGGTCATCTACACCTACACCTGTGCCTATGCCTTCGCCTACACCGATGCCTACATCTACACCTACGTGTGTGCCTAAGGCTTGTCCGATGCATATGCCTATGCCTACACTTATACCTGTGCCTTAGCCTACACCTATGCCTTCATCTACACATACACCTGCTCCTATGCCTTCGCCTATGCCTTTACCTTCATCTACACCTGTGCCGATACCTTCGCCTACACCTATCTCTTCATCTAAATCTACACCTTTTCCTATGTCTTTGCCTATGCCTTTGCCTTCGTCTACACCTGTGGCGATACCTTCGCCTACACCTATGTCTTCATCTACACCTACACCTGTGCCTATGCCTTCGCCTACACCAATGCCTACATCTACACCTACGCTTGTGCCTATGCATGACTATGCCTTTGCTACATCTACACCTTCGCCTATGCCTTCGCCTATGCCTATGCCTACACCTATACCTGTGCCTTATTCTAGACCTATGCCTTCATCTACACCTACACTTGTTCCTATGCCTTCGCCTAAGCCTTTGTCTACAACTTATCAACATAGGTGTCTGCCGTCTTCTCGAGCATTTCCGGCTACATAAATCAAATTAAAGACCGTGGTCATAAAAAAGTACTTCGCTCTATCCAGCTAAATCATATTACCATTCTCAGAGAAAGTAAGCAGAAACTGTTTTATCTTTTTCTTCTTTTTCAACATTCATAGTAGTTCGAAACCCTAGCTGCATCGCAATAGAAATTACGAGCATTCTTCGTAATTTAAGGTTTGACATGACTAAAATTAGCGTAAATGACCGAGAACATGATGCTTTTATCCTAAAAGCAACGCTGAACACATCAAAAGAAAGATTTATGCACGAAACGGTTAAGACTCAAAATATCAGTTTTGCGTTTTGATGACGTCACACAAATTTCGAATCGTAATAACTTCTAAGTATTAAGCCAAATCGAATTGGTGTTTTATAATTTTTTGCTCCATTTGAGATGTTCTTTCTGGACATATCATTGGCATTTCACTCCCGCACATCGAAAAGGCGTACGAGATTCCTATTGAAATAAAATAGGTAGTTAACAAACTTCTTACAAGATTCCTACGAAAACAACAGAGGTTTTTTCAGCTGAAGGTGTACGAGATTCCAAGGAGTGAATTAGATACGCGTTCCTGATCTTCCTGATGTTAGACCACGCGATAGCAGTACTGTAATATGTGTAACTACAATAGCGGATAGCCACGGCAATTGGAAGTTATCAAGTATTGTTCAAACGAAGCTCTATATTTTACCCTTTTGTTTTCCTTTGACACCATAGTAACAAGGCTTCTTTTGCTGACTTAGCATCCTTTGATCCACTCTATGAAAATGACAAGCATTAATTTGCATGACTGATGACTTAGTCCTTTCTCGAGGCCGAGGGGGGTAACACCTATAGGAGGGTAGGTACACATGTTTGGGTTGGTATACACTGTTCCGGTTATGGGTACATTAGTGATATTTTGCCCCATTAATGGGTCCTTTTAGCAGTTCGTAAAAAGTTTGCCCTAAGTATGGATCTGTTTAATGTAAATATGCTAATGTCATATAAGTAATTGTAATCTCTCAGTGCAGCAGTGAATGATATAAATATATTCTTGGGAATTATTTTTCATCTGCTATGGAGTATGTTTTAAAGATTATGTCCTGGTTACGAAGCTATCGTTTCAAAATCTTGCCTTCATTATGGGTCCACTTTTGGGATAGATCAATCCATCTACCAGATACTGTCTCCTTCCAAAAGAAAGATTACGACAGGGTGACAGGCCAGAGTGGAAAGTCAGCTAATACGTTTGCAAATATGGGGACCTTTGATCAGTATTGGATTAGGACAAATCATCTACTTGCTTCTTGCTTCCAGCTGCCCATACTATGCTAAGGAAGCATACATACATACATACATACATACATACATAAGCTCTAAACTGAGTATGAGAGTTTGCACATATTACATACTTTCAATTCTGGATGTCAGAGCTAGTGTCAGAGTCAAAGTTTTTTAAGGAGTTTTTGCTTTCAGATTGTTCTAAAATAGAATCCTTATGGATCTAAATTGATGGCATGCATGGCATACAACTATAGTCCACTACGCTCACTCTATTTCTAAAACAGTCAATAGGTTTGACTTGCAATGACACTTATTGGCAAAAGGTTCCATTCCCATATTATACGTGGGAAGAAAGCATAGATCATTTCGCTAGACGGCCAACACCATTAAAAATTTTCGAAATTACAAGCTATCAAGTTTTTGATGCGAAAATCAAGTAAAGCACCCAAAATTCAGTCTAAGCCAAAGTTTACTATCTCAGCGCTTGTATTATCGATTTTACAAGCGTTTAAAGTTTGCGATTTTAAACGGGCTTCGATCGAGCGGGGTAAAAATTCTCACCAACTTAATTTTCGCGGTAAAAGCCTTTAAAGACTCTGGAAGTTTGAATGCTCATAAATTAAACAGCACAAGTGTTAGAAGAGCAAAACTTTGTACCTAGACTAAATTTTGAATGCTTTGCAGCATACGATATTCGGATTTAAAACTCGATAACGTGTGATTTCCAAAAATTTCAATACTGTTGACGGTATACCGAAATGATTTATACTCAGAATCACATGTATACCCACTCCTCTATAGGAGTTGCTCCTCTCGCTTCAGACAAAGCTCACAAATTTCAAATAGCAACTTGAGGAAAAGGGAAAGAGTGGGAGGAACACTCACCTCATTTTGAACTTCTGATATTTGAAATCTCAATATGATCATCCATAGTAAACCAAGAATAAGATCTTGTTTGCCATCTACTACATCTTCGGGTCCAATGCTTTCAAGTTTGACCTACAAATAACAAATAACAGTATCAAGAGCCAAACATGCTAATTATTCTAGATATGGTCCAAATAGATTTTCAAACAACTACAAGGGGTGATTTGCTTTCCACTAACAACATTCTAGCTAGAGAAATTTCTATCCAAAAAAAGTTATTTCTCCACAAATTTTTACTGAATTTCAAAGCTAGGATCCCAAAGACCTTTGAAATCCTTCATGAATGCAGTTTCAGATATGGCAAGCTTGTTTGCAACTAAAGAATGACAAAATGCCAAAAGGACAATAATTTGAATGATTTGCTTTTAAAGCTTGTTTAGTTCTGCTTACAAAACCTGCCAGGCATAAGCTTTTTGCTGTGCAAACTCATTAGAATGAGACCCTAGAGCTGGCCCTCTACGAGCTATTCTTTTCACCTCATGGGGGGCAATCAGCTTAAGTTCTGGGAGACAACAGAAGCATTTCTTTTCTCCGCGACATTCAAATGACTCCAGGACATATTGCTCGCTTGTCACTTGCATGTTTAGCCGAATACAGTGTCTTGCCCGACATGCCTCCTAGTTTTGCCAGGCCTTTAGACTGTATTTCCATCTTGGACAAGAGATTTTCTTACCGATTTCTGTAGGAATGCCAATGCTTTGGATACATTCTCAAGCTTGTGTATCCTTTGCTTTCCTCTAGCTGAAAACAGAATTTTATTATTTAGCAGATACTGTAACAATTGCTTCATGTAAGTCTCATAATTAGCCATTGTTCCTCAAGATTTTTCAAAATTTGACATATTAAGAGTTTTCGCAAAAAAGCCAAAAATGATTGAAACTAGAGTTTCTCATTTGAAATTTCAAGATTAACTACTGAAGCAGTGACTTACCAATTCTTCCAACCTTTTCTCCAGAAATTGCTTCTAGTAGCTTTATTAGAACTCTTCCATCAGACAAGTCTTCAAAGACATCTTTCACAATGAAGTCTCCCTGAAAATGCAAAAACTCTACTATTTAAAGGCAAGCTGAGATTTTGGATGGAAATGACTTGTATATTTCTTTGCTTTCTAGACCAGTCTGCCCACTACCAAGTCGACCCACTATCAAGTTGGCCCACCCCTATGGACAAGCTGGCCCACTGCAATGTTGGTCCATGTATTTACTATTTATTTTGCTTTTATTTTGATGGGGCCCCCATACCCCACACATGTAAATTTGGCATACTTGAGTGGGCCAATTTGAATATGCTAACATGCTGACTTGTCTAACAAATGATGGGCTAACTTGTCTAACACATGGTGGGTTGACTTTGTAATGAGCTAACTTGTCCTGTTACTGGTTACCCTCCACACCACCATGGTCCATGGGCACTTTCAGTCCAAGAAACCTTTTGTGTTTTACAATTAAATTTTTTAGACTTTCCCCACCCACTATAAGCCGGATATCAAAGTTTTTCGCCAAGCCCTCTTTTTTGGTCTGTTCACTGTTGTGATATGATGACCTGCTTTTGGGGACGACCGCTGTCCATTAGTTTATCTGTTTAGAGTGTTCCTCCTAATAGTGAATCCGTCTTAAATGCAATATTCAATTTTTTCTTGTCTAGTTTGTGTATTTTTATATTTAATGTAATTCAAATTTGATAAATATTTTTGTGTAATTCGATGTATGTATGTAGTAGTTTTAGATTGTATTTAAGATTGATTGATAAATAAATGAAAACTGAAATGAAAACTGAACTGTCTTTCCCGCCGAAACTCCTCCTTGCCCTCCTTCGCAGAAATTTGCAAAATCAATAAAAAAAACTTGCACGAATAAAACGAACCTGCAAAAAAGTATTCATCCATTTGCTGAAAGTCTTCTTTTGCAGATTAATTCTTTCGTTCTTGAGCTCTTGAATTCGCTCTGTTTCAAATGTCTGTTTGGTCGCCATTCTATCTAGATAGTCCAGTCTTTTTTCATGACCATTTGGCCATTTGGCCTAGGAACGTTAGTAAACAAACTCTGATTTGATTTAGGCCGTTGCTATAGATTAGTCTTCAGCTCTTTGCAAATACGTCGGTAGGCTTTTTCTTCACTCTCATTTCTTTCTGGATCATGTTGCTGTCCATTGAAAAGTTAAAGATATACGGTAAATAATCAAAAAAGTTTGCAAATGCAAACATGAAGCTGTGAGTGACAATCAAAAAAGCTAACTATTTGACTTTTTATGCAAATGTACAGTAAACACAACACAACAACAGTTTAATAACTGTAACCTTGGACTTATTCGTAGGGGTGGCGCCAGGTGGGGGCTCGGGGGGCTACAGCCCCCTTGTCGGGGAACTCTAGCCCCCTCATCGGGGAAAATCCTACCGATGTCGGGGAAGTGCCGATGGGTGACTTCTTTTGACCTGAAGATAAGGAATCTGGTCAAGCATAGATAAGAGTGCTTTTACGTTATACAGTAAGCCCCCTCGTCGGGGAAACTAGCCCCCTTTTCGGGCAAAGCCTAGCGCCACCCCTGCTTATTCGTCGTTTTGGTTTTCACGCTGGCGAATCTTTTATCGCTACTGTGGTGGATAATCACTACTGTGGTGGTACTATTTGCGTACTGTGGTGGTAGTTTCTGCGTACTGTGGTGGATAATCACTACTTGTGGTGGTTTACTATGCTTGCGGTGGTGGCAGTTTTTGCGTACTGTGGTGGATAATCACTCTTGTGGTGGTTTACTATGCTTGCGGTGGTGGCAGATTTGGCGTACTGTGGTGGATAATCACTACTTGTGGTGGGTTACTATGCTTGCGGTGGTGGCAGTTTTGGCGTACTGTGGTGGATTTTGTGGTTTTTTGTTGCTTGATCTATAGAGTTTTGCTATGATTTCGTATTCACCACATAAAGCATTATAACCCACCACAAGTAGTGATTATCCACCACAGTACGCAAAAACTACCACCACAGTACGCAAATAGTACCACCACAGTAGTGATTATCCACCACAGTACGCAGAAACTACCACCACAGTACGCAAATAGTACCACCACAGTAGTGATTATCCACCACAGTAGTGATTATAGATTCGCTAGCGTGGTTTTTGGTTTGGCAGAATCATGTTTGAGGGTGGGTTGTTGCCTAGAGTTGCGAGGTGGTTGCTCCATTTGCCGAAAGTTACGAATGTTAGGAACATGCTGTTTTACCCTGTCTCCTAGTCTCTAGGAAGTGCAGCTAACCGGCACGGCGCTCGGCGGCACGAAGTTTCATAAATAACTTAACGTTTCTGTGCGGTAGGCACGCAATCCTCTTGAATGGATGGCAAAACTTTCCGAGTGAAAAATCAACCTATTGGCAGCAGCAAAACACTTAGCAACTGTGGCAGTAAAAGTGGCAGTAAATTTGTTACAGGCAGAAAAACAGGCAGAAGAATACGTTGTAGACAGTAAACAGGCAGTAAATTGTGAAGTGTGCAGTAAAGTAGGCAAAAAATGTTGAGTGGCATAAAAATATTTGGTGCGCATGGCTCCCATGGGGCTTAAAATATTTCACTGCAATTATCAATACTTTATTTCACTTTTATTGTTTGTTTACGGCCGCGTGAATTCTTACGACCCAAACGCGATTTTTTTCTCATAAGTGTATGTGGATTTCAAGTTTCAGTGATTTGAATAAAAGAATGGACAAACGAAAGAAAAGAGTGCATTAATAAATGCATCTAGGGGCTTGAAAATTAGCTATCCCAAGAGAAATAAATTCCGATAAATAATGCTTCTCTGCCTACAAGAAACTATTCAGGGTTTGTTTGCTACGAGTACCAGCGTAGGGGATCCTCATTTGAAAACAGATTTCAACTGCAAAGGAATAACACCAAGACTTAAGATGAGAAGCTATTCCATCACGTTGGTCGCTCTTGTTATAGTCCTTTTAGTAGCAGATATTGAGTCCTGGCGAAGACGGGATGGTGAGTAGCTAAACCTAACTACATGATTTTCAATTCTTTGTCAAAGCTGCCATACTGCATTTTTCTTGTCATCCGATTGAAGCAGCCTCTTCTTCGCCGTCGCTACCAACAGCTGTGAAATCATCTTGTGCTTCAAGCGTTATGTTTTCACCATTCTTGTCAACCGATATTGCCATCGACTATGAAACAATATTATAACAAATATAACATATATAACAATTCTTAGATTTTCAATAATTCGAGCACAAAAGTTCCGCTGAAATTCCAATTCCTCTGCTTTTCCACCCTCAGCTTGTTAAAAATCTTGCTTCGACTTCCAACATCCCCCCCCCAGCTTAGTCCATAACAAGGGATCACAAGTTGGTACCCAAAAGTACCCGTCTTTCCTTTTTTGAAGTAAAACCTGCCCTGAAAGACCTGGTTTGCTAAGAATAGCATGTTCTTGGTTGCCCAGCCCATACTCGCTAGCATGAAATGATCCCGCAAAAACTTTTCTTGTGTCAAGCATCACTTTTTAAACACATTTTATCGAAAAGTCGATTTCACAAAAATAAGAAAAATTTGAATGTGATATAACCTTAATATGTATTTTGTAAATCTCCTAATAAGCTGGACAGAAAGACAGAGCACGCGTGAAGAGTGCAGTGAAGAAAGAGCCATTCTTCGAGTTTGAAGAAGAAGAAGGTGGAGGTACTTAAACGTATTTTTATAAAAACAATCTTTATAAGAAACACAGGCTGAAATTTGGTCAAACTGTTTTGCTATCGCCTAAATTATGGGAGATACGCACAAGCAAGGTTCACCAGCGTAAAGGCCTTGCCCGGAAATGCATTTTAAACATGTTTTTGAGAAGGGTAGGGGTGACAAGTTAGTGAAAAATCGCTTTAAAAATAAGAAACAGGCAGGCTGAAATCGAAACCAAGTGTTCTTATTAGAAAACGCGTATCAAGCACAAAAGTGTAGTCATAATTATACCCTTTTCCCCTAATAAAATAAGACATCGAGACCTGAATCCTATGTGAGGGGAATTCATTGCTTGGGAATTTAGTTCAACCTTCCCGAAAATTCTTCTGATTACACCTTGATCCCTTTGTTTCAATAGGCATTCCTCGTACGCCTTTTTGAATAGTGAATTTCCCTCTGGTCTTTGCAGCTACACTTGGGGACCACTCATTTTTAATGCCGGGTACCGGGGACTTGGGTACCGGGGCGGAGGAATTCTTGCCAGGAGACCAAAACTTTTCATGGTATTTAGATGGGGTATGAAATTGTTTAAATCTTTCAGCGACCTTTGCAACAATATAGGCTCAAAATAAGATTTACTGCCATTTTTTGGGACATTTCCAGACTCGCCAAGAAAAGCCAAAATCGGACATATCTCTCAGAATTTTTCTGGGGGATAGTAACGCAAAAGGTCAATGCTTTCTCCTCTGGCTTCAAGCTTGCATATATTTGTCATTCTCGACTTTATGTTTTGCTTTTATTTAACATGCATATTTTTTCCAGAGATGTTTGAAACAAAGGATGATTTCGGTCAGAGAGATGACAGCAAAGCGAAAGACTTTGATCGTCAGAAAGATGAAGATGAAGATGAAATGAGAGATTGTTACCGCAAGGTATCCTACAATCTTGGACAAAATATTTGGAACAAGGCCTTTTCCAAGGAATACGTCCTATTCCATGGATTTTCTACTTCCATAACTCTTATTCTTCCCCCTTTTACCCGTACCCCCCAAAACAATGTTGGTATAGAACAAGACAAATTTTGTTTGAAACATTATTGTAACGGGGGAGAAGGGGGCATGGTCCATAAGCCGCGAAACCGCAAAAAATAAACTCCAAGCCGTAAAACAAATGCCTAAGCCGCTGCCGATTAACATCACTCGTATAACACTAACGGCTCTGATAGCCTGGAAATCAACATTTAACCGGTCGCTTGTTCGCTTGATCGCTCGGTTAATTTTCCTACTTCATTTGCTAGTGCCATAGAGCCGTCTTCACGCCCACTCCTTGGGAAATTCTGAATGTAGGTAGCCTTTTTTCCGCTCAAAAGCCCCAGCCGCATGCAAAATGCCGCAAACTGATGTCAATTCACACCAAAATACAAAAGCCACAGCTTTTTCTGAAGCCGCAAACCTTAGAAAAAGCATTGCAAAATCCGTGAGCCGCACTCAAAACAGGGGCCGAAGCCGTGAAGCTGCAAACTTATAATAGCCCCCCCCCCTGATACCCAGGGTAACTGCAAGGATGAAGAGATATATCATTGACTTTCACGAATTGTAGCTATTGTTATTTTTCGAATTTAGTACTAACAAGCCCCCTCGAATTATTTCTAACAGCGATTTACGATTTCAGTTAACTACACCACTGCACACGCACATGCATTGAAAAATTGCTCTCTTTTTTCAGAAATGAGATTGAGAAGAAACAAGTGAAGAATAACGAAAAGAAATAGAAGAACATGAATATAATGAATATACAAAATCCTATCAATTTATATTAATATTGTAGAATTTACCATAGTTATGATTCTACTACTGCAAGACGCAATGCAATTATTTTGTCAATTTTTTTTTGTTGCTGCTGTTGTTCCAACAACATGAAGGCCATTTAATCTTAATCCATAACTGTTGGAAATTAGACCTATTACCAGAATCGCTATCGAATTGAATTGCCTGACGCCCAGACTACAGCGAACAGCAAACTAGAGCGAACTTAGACTTATTACATTCTTCGTAGTCTACGCTCCTCTACACCCACCAGCTTGCTCCAAATACTCTGTAGCCTGGAGGACGAACATTGAAATTTCAATTCAACTAAACTCGTCTGGAGGTAAAAATCAGTTGAGTCTGCAGGCAGGCTAACTACATGCAAATGTATGTGACAATGTAAACATAGTCATAAGAGAAAACTATAGTCTGGCAACAAGGGCGTGATAACAATAGCGCTTTTGTTTTAACTCGTGTTCAAAATGATTTAGAACCCAGTCCACCTGAAGGTGCATTGGAGATTTGCCCATCCGCACTTGCTGTGAATCCTTGGTTCAATACTATTCGATTTTGATCATGTTTGCTGCGTTTACTTCTCGTTTTTAAAGATATGCCAGGCGCAAATTGCTCTATTTACAATTGTAATGTTTCAAGAGGTCATAAAGGAATAGCTATATTCAAAATACCTGGTGAAGATGACGAATTCAGTACGAAATGGAGAAGCCAGTTGATAAACATCGTGACAAAAGACCGAGTGATTGATAAAGATCTTCGGACTCAAATTGAAACCAGAAGAATTCATATTTGTGAATTGCATTTTTCCCCAGATCAAATCAATTTTCGTAAGTAACCAATGTTTAATCTATTTATTTATATGTATATATATTTGTTGATGACAACAAAAATTACAACCAGGGCTGGACTGGCAAGCCAATCTAAGAGGCCAAGATTTCCTTGTGTTAAGAAGCTCCAGGTAGCTATCTATCTTATATAGGCTAGCTAGTGTGAGTTACTTGTGCTAAAATACAAGGGAATTAGTCATCTCATACTGAAGGTTTATTTTTTCCTTCTTTCAGATCGTACAAGAAAAACATTGAAACCTGGTGCATTGCCGAATTTAAATTTACCAGAAAAAAGTATAGTGACGACAGAAAGGTACTTACCTTCAAACAAATTTTGTTTCATTTCTACGTTTAGATTTGATTTTTTACCAATTTTTCCCTGGTTGGGTTAAAAGATTACATTTAATTTCTTTTTTACTTCCAAAGAAAACAAGCAAGGCCAAGAGAATCCGCAGGAAGAATTGAAAAGAAGAGAGATTTGCATCAAACCGCTTCCACAAGCACACCTTCACCAAAATATAAATCATTCAATGAGTTCTGTATAAGAGCAAGAAATTTGAAATTTCACAATGGTTGGTGCATAGAAGAAGAAAAGACAGATTATCTCAAAATTGCCAAAAAAGATACAATTCACGAGCTGGCAATAATAGAAATTTATGTTGATGATAGCCTTGGATTTACAATACGAGTTTTTGGTTGGTTGCTTCCAGATGATCATGATGTATATCTGAGCAATAAAAGAACTTTGCAAAGCATAACTCTCAGCAATTTGATTAGATTACTTGACTGTCAAGTAATTTGCAGTGGAATAGACAAGAAATTTGCACTCAAGGCTGGCTGTAAATTTCTAAAGCATTGTGTTGCTGCAAAATTTATACTTTTTAGTGATGAATCACATGATCATCCACTGACCGAGACTGAATTTTATCGCCCCTCTACATGTGAGGTTTTAACGAATGAAGCCATCAAAGGCAAATGCAATGTCTGTTTAAAATCTGAAGCAAAAGAAACAAAAAAGTTTGTGAAAAAAAGTGAAGAAGAGATCCTACCCGCCAAGCCAAATGCTCCTATCTCCAATACAAACCCACAAAAGGTAAAGCTTGCTCTACAAGAATACAGGCTTGAAAACAAATTGCTAAAACAAGAAATTGAAACAATGAAAAAAGAAATTGAGAAAAAGTCTTTGCCAGTTAGTGACAGTTTGAATGGTGACTTTGAAACAATTATGTCTTCTGTTGACGAAACAAGCATGCCTCCATTTATGAAGCTGTTTTGGCAACAACAACAGAAGTATTTGAAAACTACGAAAGGTGGCATAAGATACCATCCACTTATTATAAGATATTGCTTAAGTCTGGCTGCAAAGTCCCCTGCTGCCTATGATGACATTCGATATGATGAGAAGACAAACACTGGCTTTCTAATTTTGCCAAGCCGTAGAAGGCTCAGAGATTACAAAAATTATATAAGGCCCCAGCAAGGATTTAATAAAGATGTGATAAAGGAACTATGCCTCAAAGTTAAAGATTTTCAGAAGCTGAACGCTTTGTAATTCTCATTCACGATGAAATGAAAATTCAGGAGAACCTTGTGTGGGACAAGCACACTGGAGACTTAATTGGATATGTTGATCTGGGCAACATTGAATTAAATTGCTCTACATTTAAAAAGTAGATGAAATTGCTTCACATGTATTGGTTTTTGATAAGAAGTGTTGTCAACCCCATGAAATTTACTCTTGCCAACTTTGCCACCAAAGGTGCAACATCCATTCAACTATTTCCACTTTTCTGGAAAGCTGTGAGTATCTGTGAGTTAACATGCAACCTCAAAGTGGTTGGTGTCACAAGTGATGGTGCTTCTCCAAACCGAAAATTGTACAGAATGCACAAGCACCTCATCAGTGAAGAAGATGGCAACAATGAAGTTGAGGTGACTTATCGCACAGATAACATTTACTCGACTGAGAAGCGATACATATACTTTTTTGCTGACCCTCCACACCTTTTAAAGACAGCAAGGAATTGTCTGGCAAGCTCTGGTGAGGGAAATTCTGGTCGTTTGATGTGGAATGATGGTCAATTTATTATATGGAGTCACATATCACAGCTGGTCAAGGAAGATTTGGATTGCGGGCTCCACCTTCTTCCAAAGTTAACAATTGAGCACATCAAGCTAACCCCATTCTCAAGAATGAATGTCAAATTGGCTGTGCAAGTTTTGAGTTCATCTGTTGCTGAGGTGTTAAAGGCATTTGGCCCACAACAAGCAACACATACAGCACAGTTTTGCTCAATGTTCGATGGCTTCTTTGACTGCATGAATGTGAGGAACACAGCGGAGCATAAGCTGAAGCGCAAGCCATTCCTCAAGCCATACGAGTCAGTTGATGATGAGAGGTTTGCCTGGTTGAAAGATGTTTTCCTTAAATACCTAGAAGATTGGCTATTGTCAATCGAAAACAGGCCTGGAGATTTTTCAAAGGAGCAGAAAGGCAAAATGTTTCTGTCCCAGCCAACCTATGAAGGAGTTACAATTACAGTTAGTTCAACTATTGAGTTGGTCAAATACCTTCTTGCAAATGGGGTTAAATATGTCCTGACAGAAAGATTTTGCCAGGATCCCCTAGAAAATTACTTTGGCAGGCAAAGAAGCATGGGGCATCGAAAGATAACCCATCCCTCAGGGACTTCGGATACAATGACAATACCATAAGGATATCTCGCATTGTCAGACCAATCCAAGGAAATTGCAGAGGGGTTAGTGATGCAGATAATGGTGGAATAAAAATAGCAGAAGAAACAGAAAAGGTTCCATGCCGCAAAACTAAAAGAAAGAGGGACTTCAAAGATAAGTGATGATTTAGTATCTATACTGTTATGGTTTTTCATATGACTTAATAGTTTATAGTTGACTTCACGCTCCAGTTAGTGTATTTAATTTTTACATGCTTACACAACTTTATGTGAAACTGCCCAAATAATGTTTATATTTTTCTAGTGAACTAGTCTTTCAGTTTTTAAATTTCAGAAACTTTTTTAAGGAACTAAGCCCTAACAAATTGTAACAATTGTTGTTACTAAGCCTTACAAATCAAGTTTGGTATCTGAATTTGACTTTTTTTTCAATTCGGTCCTTAAAGATTTTGTCTTTGTTTTTTTCACTTCTTGTTTATGCCTCTTTATCTTGTCTTTTGCAAATGAAAACTTCTAACTCTGATGTAAAGGAGCAGCAGATGTTCAAGTAGATTTAGTGCTGTTTCTTTTGAGATGTTTTCTGTTTTGCTGCAAATTTCAGAATAATTTGCCCTTACCAAACTGTTCATCATCAATTGTGAAAGCAAATCTTTGCTGTCGATTTTGGAAACAGTATGTTTAGTGTAATACCTGAACTTTGACTCTACAATAAGGAAAATGTCTTGAACCTGTGGCTGTATTTTCCAAAGTCCTCCTCTGTTTTTTGCATTTACTAGTGTTTCATTCTTTTCCCTTGTGACAACTTCACCATCACTTTTGCCAGCCATCAAGATAGCAAGACATTGCTGACTACCAATGGTGTTCCATTTCTTTGAACTTCGTATTCTTCGATAAAATGTGCTTAATACATATCCACTTAAATAGTTGACAATGGCAATTTCTTTGTCAGAGAACTGGTTGACTGCTGCTTCATCTAACTTACCAGGCTCTTGAAAGGTACTTGAGTCATTTAAGTGAGAAAGAACATGGTTTGCAACTTCTTGACCCAACACCATTGAAGCATTTCTTGAAATGTTTTTGAACACAGCGTTCTGTGACACACACTTATAAAATTTTGGGAAAAATTTCTCCGCATCACCATCAAAACTTTGAACACACCCTTCAATAAATTTGAAACTGTGTTCTGCATCCAGTGAAGTGAAACTAAAATTCTTAAATTCTTTCAAAATCTCATCAGGATAACACTCTTCAACAAGTAGCTTCTGTGCACTTCGTTCCACAAAACATTTAAAGTGCGAGAGACGAAGTTTTGGTACAACAGGGTCTTCATTCGATTTGTCACCCTTGTGCGTAATGCTTTTATGGCGCTTCATTCCACGTTCAGATTTGTAGAATTTCAAACAAATTTCGCATTGAATCTTTTTTGCGTAGGTAGGTTTTCAATCTAGAAACAATTATAAGTATGTTTTAAGCAAGGAGGTAACGAAGATACGACATATCAACGAAAGAAACGAAAGTACCTTGGCCTACACTTTTGCTTTCTATCTAGTTTTGTAATTTAAATAACATGGCCTATCAAAGATTTAATTAGGATAATGACTTACCTCATCTACTGAAGATGTTATTGCTTCAACCATTTCATCGTCGTTTTCGAAAAAATCTTCCTCTAATAGCGTAAGAATCGCATCTAAATCATCACCTGATACAAGATCACCGCTACAAGTCGCCATCTTTGATTATTTTGATGCACTCTCAGCAAGGCGTGGCATGCTGATTCAAGTTCGAACAAAAGCGCTATTGTTATCACGCCCTTGTTTCCAGACTATAGTTTTCTCTTATGACTATGATGTAAATGAATATAACAATGTACACTCTTTTTTTATAAGAACAATTTTATAAAACCACGAGCCTGGATTTTGCCCAGATTTTTAGAACAAATTAAGAACAAGCTGAGGCTGGGCTTTTCAAAACCCCCAAGAATATCAGCTAAATATGTAAGTAAGACAGTCAGACTGAACGTAAAAAGGAAGCAGACAGAGATATAGACAAGAATGCTGCATTTTCACACAAACCTAGTACCACCCCAGACATTTATTGAAAAATATAGATATCTTAGTAACCAAGGAATTAAGAAAAGATTAAGAACATTTCAGGGTCAAAAACGGCAAAAATTTAAGAACAGCCAGCCTCAATTAATATTTCCTGGTTCTTACAAAAAAAAAGAGTGTAAATGCATATGTACTCTGAGGAAAAAGCAATTTTGTTGTAGTAGTTGTTCTAGCTGTTTCCGAAAGAGCGGGAGGAGTGTAATAAAGCTAGAGTAAACTGTTTCTGAGGCGAACAACCACAACATCAATGGAATTTAATGTGAGCGAAATTTTGGGACTTGGGAATAGACTTGCTACATGACTCGTAGTTATTGCTGTTGAATTGGATCGCTGGACGCTCACTCAAACCACTGATCTGAGGCTAAAATTAACACCAGCTGAAGCGAATAACAATAACATCAATTCAATTCAATTTCAGTGAAGTTAGGGACTTGGGAAGCAAGTGTAACTTGGGAAGGTCTTGGGAAGCAAGTTTATTTGGAACTAAGCCCCCTGTAACGTACCGAAAACAAAAACAATTTCGAGTGTGGTTCGACACAGTGCTCTATACACCGTTTTGTCGGTTTCATTAAAAATTTATCAAAGGAAAACTTAGTCTAGATGCCGAGTTTTTCTCTCCTAGCGCTCGCACCAATGATTTTGTGAGCGTGCAAAGTTCCCGCTTCTATAAGAGCTTTTACCGTGAAAAGTGACAGGCCCGTGGGGTAAAAACGTTTCATCCCTATTGGTCTGGGCCTTAATAAAATCGTAAACGTTGAACGCTCGTACAATCAATAATACAATAGCTTGCGCGTAGACACAAAGCAACCAATCCTCCTTCGGTGGCTTTGGGTCTGCGCAGGCTAATAATACAAGCATTGAGATAATAAATATTTGTACCTAATTTTGGATGCTCAATGCGAATTTTATATTGAAAACTCTATCTATATCTCAAAATTTTAAAAAGTTTCCATAATGGGTTCCGTTTCTCCAAAAGATGTCGGAAAAATAAGTGGCGGAGGGTGAAAACATGGGAAAATAGCGCCAACGGGCGAGGATAAAATAGTTTTGACTTTGAAGCGCGGGTGAATTTCTGCTCGTCATTTCCCGCAGTTTCTTATGACTAACTCAGACTAACAGCGTAGTAGTCAAGTTGACAGAAATCTTGCAGCTTCTGAAACTGACATGCCATATGCACCTGAACATACCGTTGACCGTTGTTTTTAATCTAAAATGCAGTTCTTTTACGTAAGATTGCGAAGAAGAAATTAAACATCTTTCCTCAAGTTTACATTACGGTATTGATAAGTAATTATAAAAAACTTCCAATTTACTCATTTAAGATTAATATTTTAAATTTAATACTGTAATTATTCAGTCAAGTTTAGACTTATTACCTGAGTCCCAGTTATCGCTCACCAGACCGAGACTACACCAAACCGAGATCGCTCAAACTGGGACTCATAATATTACGGACATTTTCTGGGACTGGCGGGAACAAAAAATTGTTCCCCGTGGAAACGAGGCTGGTTCGCTGCATCGTCACAGCAAAATATACGAGCCCTATTTGGCAGCCGATTTAGTACTAAATGTCGCTAAAAGTTTGAAACAAATATCGAAAAAGCTGGGTTGGTAAGAGCTTTCTCCAAAACAAATAGTGAGTTGAGTTTTAATACAAAGAAAGATTGTTTTTTACGGCGTTTTAGACACGGTAAATTTAGGCCATTACAACCACTTACCGTTGACATCATTGTCACCATGGTAATTTGAAAACGAGGCAGAAAAAGTAAGTCCAGAAAGATAACCGTTCGATTATGAGTCGTAGTTTGAGCGTCCAGGCGATTCATTTCAATAGCGATAACTACGAATCATGTAATAAGTCTAGCTATAAGTATTACTCTGGTAATAAGTCTAGTTGTTCCTTTTACTCATGCGTGCCAAGTGCGATGTTGCCGTGTGGCACTTATGGGACACGACCATATTGCGTACTAACCTTAAGCCCCCGACGTGATCTGGGTCACGAGTAGAGTGCTTATGTATCGCATATATTCCTTTTCTTTACCTCTTTACCTTCACTGCTCTTACAGTATATATCTTCTTGTCTCTATCTTGTCTCTTACAGTATATATCTTCTGTCTTATCTCATTATTATAAAAAGACGATTTGGGCAAGTCAAAGGATATACAGATGGCAGATACATGAACTATACCTCCTACAAAAGACCTGCAAGGGTGTTGGCTTAACATGAAACAATGTAATCGACCTTGTTGTTTGATTTGATTGGTGGATAGTTGACAGGCTTCAAATTATGATGGTTCAACCCTTTTTTCTTCTTTTTTATGGTGGTACATTGCTGTGATGCTCAGACGATCGACTTTATATTGCAGTGGTGCGCTGTCAGTTCTGCCTATTTGCAGAAGCATTCAAGAAGGGTCATATTCCGAGGCCTCAGCAGACATCTTAAGTAGGTCAAGATAACGATCTACGATGGGCACTTCACATTCGCCGAAAGCGAAAGCTCCTAAATCTGTTTCAAGCAGCAAAAAGAAAGATTTGGCTGAAGAAGTGGACAGTCTAACTATTCATGGATTTTTGAAAATCTTTGCAGAACGACAAACATGTCGAAGAATATTTTGGACATTGCTCTTTCTGTTTTCAGCTGTTTCCTTGATATCCACGTTCGTGATGATTATCAAAGAATATCTTTATAGAAAAACTTATATAAAAGAAGAAATAAGATACAAGAATTCACTCGCACTACCAGCGATGACATTCTGCAATACTGATATGTTAAACACTGATGGAAGTCCTCAGCCGACATTACAAAGCCTACCGGAAAACTGCTCTTCGCTCGACGACTGGGGTTTCAAGAACCAGATCAACAAGAAATACTTCGAAATGGCTTGTAAGCTTTACATCGCTAACTACTCAGAAGCAAACATCGGAATGGGAATGGATGACAGATTGGTCAACATAAAATTCCCCAAAGAATTCTCATTTACACCCAACTTTTGGCCATGTTTTACACTGAACAGGAATTCTGTTTTGAGACAGCATTGGCAAGGGGAGCTCAAAGGCTTACAGATGATTCTTTATTACGACGAAAAGGAACACGACGACGATAAATACTTCACAAAGCCACTGCAAGATAGCAGAAATGGGCTTTTCGTTAACTTTCATGATCCCAAAGAATACATAAGAAAATTCAGTGGGATTCATTTGTCTCCTGGTCACCACACCCGAATAACAATTCAGAAAGTTATCAGAATTCGACAATCAGGCTCATCTGGGTCGAAATGTTTCTTAGAGGGCAAGGAAGAGCAGTCACTCTTCAAAGGAAAGTATGTTGTCGAAACCTGCTATTTATCGTGTTTATATGTTGCACTGTACAAGGCCTGCGGGTACGTCCCTCCAATAATGCGAGTTTTTATGCCAAATGAGAGCTATCCTAGCAAACGAAATCTCTCCACGACGGAGTACGAACAGTGCCAAACAAATTTCAGTTACAGCTTTGACAGGAAACAATGCAACTGCAAGGAGCCTTGTTACGAGGAGATTTACAAGGCAAAAGCAATCCAGAAAACATGGCCGACGTCTTGGCAAGCTAAAATGCTTTCGCCCGTTATCGCCGCAGCTACGGGTGAGCGACATGGGAACTACAGTATCGAGGAGATAAGACAAAAGCTGATCAAAGTCAGTATTTATTACGATGAATTTTCCGAGGTTGTTAACGAGGAAAGTCAGCTGTACACATTTTTGAATGTCGTCAGTGATATTGGAGGCCACATGGGATTGCTGCTAGGAGCATCTTGGATTTCTCTGGTTGAAATTTTAATGTTGCTCATTGACATCATAACTGGTCGATGGATGCTGAAACGTGAAAACAAACAACCAGGTACAACGAAATCTTGCAGCCAAGGCAAGACGATTTGATTCAGCACGAATTGATTCGATTCGTTGAGACTTTATTTAGTTGATTCAATTCTACTCCATTTGATTCCATTCTATTTGATTCTTTTCTAATTTGCTTGATTTTACTTGTCTTGATGTTGAAGACGACCTGACTGAATTTGATTTTGACGTTGATTTTGACGTTGACTTGATTTGACTTGACTTGGTGTTGAAGTTGACGTCGACTTAGACGTTGTCTTGAATTGACCTGGCTCAGGGTGTTGACTTTGCTTTATATTGAAATTGACTTTGACGTTGATTTTGACGTTGACTTTATTTGACTTTGAAATTGACTCTGGTATTGATTTGATTTGATGTTGAAGATAACTTAAACTTGACTTTGACGTTGACTAGGGTGTTGACTTGACTTGATGTTGAAGTCGATTTTGAGGTTGACGTTGACTTGATTTGACTTTGACGTTGACTCGACGTCGACTTAGACGTTGTCTTGAATTGACCTGGCTCGATTTAACTTAGACTTGACTTCACTAGACTTGACTTAACCTGGCCTTATTTTACTTTAATTTTGACATAACCTGACTCGATTTTTTGACGTGATTTGACTCGATTTGGCAATACGGGGGCAAGACATGATTCGAATTTTGATTTTTTTTACTTCTTAGTGCACCTTATGTTAGCTATGAAATGACTATAGTAATCAAAATCATGATAATCACTTATAAGACAAATACGTCTCCATACGTCTGTAGAAAATTTCTGCTTCCCTGGGTTGGTCTTCCGCTTCTGGGACTCTACCCTACACCGTCGTTATCCTGATCTGGTCCTGTTCTGCTTTGCGCGTCTTCCTGACTTAGTCTTTGTTGCCATATCCTCCCTTGGCTTACCCACATTCTCGATCCATCGTTTACGCTGCCAACCATCCCCTCTTCACTTCACTTTGTAATGGCATATTGACTATTGACTGTGGTAATGGCTGGATTTGATAATGACCATGCGGCTGAACAAAACTTTGTTTAGGCGTCCTCCTTGTTGTTTCTTCAAAAAGTACCACACCAATTCAACATTTGTAATATAAAATATAGGCCTAAGTAATATAGAACAAAAACCCTGTAATAAAAAATCATCAAATATTGAATGAAATATAAAAAGTTCAATGCTAAAAATGGAGAGAAGGTAAAATAACAATCAACAAATAACTAACTGGTTGCCAAGGAAAGGACAAATCATCAATGCTTCTGAATCGTTGTCATGGAAATGTATTTATTGAGAACGAGGCTTGCACATAAGGAATGATAAATGATAATCAAAACCAAGCAAACAAGCAAACAAACCTTCCTTGGCTATAAATTTTGCTCGAATAAATAAAGAAAATGCCAAAGAAGACGAAGAAAGGAAAGTCCAAAACGAAAGATAAATCTAAAGGGTAAGTTTGCTTCCGTCTTCTTTACTGCAATGTGCATTTTTTCTGGCTTAAGTTTTGGAACAACTTAGGCTAACCTTACTTAGGCCTGCCTCTTCTCTTCGGCCTAAAGACCATCGATCTATCTTTATCTACTGACTGTATAGGTACGGTACCTAAATTTGAGTAAAGGGTAAAGAGAAAATATGGATTTGCAAATTTAGTAACATTAGGTACTACCGGTATTGGCTGTTTAAGTCTTTATAGGTCTAGATAAGGGTCTTGGGTAAATAGTTTTAGTTTATATAAGTGATCATCGCATCAACTATAGACGAATAAAGCTTTAGAATACAAGCAAGGGCAATTTTAACAGTGTGAAATTTTTTTTGAAAACACAAGATATCAAGTTTTTGGTGCAAAAGTAAGCATCCAAATTAATGTCTAGGTGCAAAATTTTTACTACTCAGCACTTGTATTATCAATTTTACGAGCTTTCAAAGTTAACAATTTTATAGTGGCTCAGCCTTTATGCAATCGGGAACTTTGAATGCTCATAAAATTAAAAATACAATCACTAGGACAGTGAAATTTGTACCTAGACTAAATTTTAGATGCTTTATACAATTTTAACATCAGAAACTTGATATCTTGTGATTTCAATGCTGTCAGCTGCTTACCAAAATGATCTATAACAAAGTTTTTTCAGCTCAAATACTTTTCAAATCATAGAAATAAAATTGTATTGATCTAAAATTTTCCTTTGCAAACTGTTTTTAACAGGAAGAAAACTGATAAAGCTAAAGAGAGGGATTCAGTTGTGAAGAATGCTGTTGCAAATGCATATCTTTGGGAAGGAAAACTTGATGTGTCTGAGAGAACGAAACAAGAATACAGGTTGGTTTTTGATATTACTTCATTTAGAAATTTTGCTGAAATAGAGTGGTTGGTGACGATGTTACCCTGAGTGAAGTTTTCTGTCAACTTGGTCTGATATTTCACAGTAAGTACACCAATTCCATATACTCCCCCTTTTTGTGTGTATAGCATTGACCTCAATGGCTTCTTTTTGAGCCTTCTATTAAATCAAGTTAAGGTTTGAGTCTCCTCAGATTCAGAATCCCAGACAGGTAACATTGTGGCTGTGCAGGCCATGAATTCTTAGAAGGAAGAATCTTGTCTTGCCAAGACTAATCTGGTACTGCTAACTGATACTACAGGTTGCAAAGTAAAAATACTAGTCTTCTAAAATAAATATTACGGACAAAATCAAAAATGATAAATTTACAGTAACATACCAACTTACCATATTGCAAAAGGGAATCTAGGTGTTTGATAGTAAACTATATTAATATTTTTTCTCATTGTCCATAGAGAGAGTGCTAAAAAACTGTTATCTGAAAATGAGACACTTCAAAACCAAATGGCCCAAACCGAAAGAGATACAGTTGAAGTGGTTGCTTTCTTGAAAAAAGAAGATATGAAGAAAGATGAACAGGTAGGGAAATCTAGAGGCCTCATTTTAATGTGGATTCTGTTGCACTGTTAGCATGCAGGACTCAGAACAAAAATGTTGTAGGTTTGTGCCCTGTCTTTCCCCTTGTATTGAAGAGAAGACAATCTTGGGCAAGTTGTTAAAACAACTTTGCTTCTGTCCACCCAGGTGTATGAATTGGTATCTGTTTAGTAGCTAGAAGTAGGCTTCAGCTTTTGAAAGATCTGTTGCAGGAATTACTAATATCCACAGAAATAAAACATTCAAAATTGGTGCTATGACTTCTACACATTGTGTCCTTAAAAACTACCTCAGCACTTACAGTATGCTAGGTACTAACAATTTCAAAATTAAAGTTGTATTTGTTGTATTTTGCAATTTGCAGGTCTAATGTTTGTAAACTAGTTGTCTTAATCTTTTTCCCTTGGTTTTACAGATAGACAGGTTGCAACAGATTGTCAAGGAACTAAAGCGAGATTCAAGAAAGGAGAAGCAAGCTTTGGTGAGAAATTTATCTTTATTAGTATTTGGAAGCTTACATACTCTCTTAATGATTGTTCGTCCTCGTGTGCGATTGACATCTTCAAATGAGAGTCCCTTAAACATTACGTAATGATTACAGAGAGGGAGAGCAATTGACCTATTTTTGTTGCAACCTATTATTTCACGTGTTTCTTTTTGTACAAATAGACATAGTAGTGGAAAAGAGGAAGTCTTTGGGCGTATTTTTTGGTAGTCTCGTGTTTTTAGCAGACCTTCCTAATTTGAAACGGTGGACTTTGCAGGAAAAAGTTTCCTGAATCAAAAAAACACAGCTGCCGAAAACGGAAGGCTGATCAGAATAAGCTCGAATTAAGCCATTCATTTTAAAGCGCGAACGAGATTCCTTTCGATGTCTGCGAAACCTTCCAGCTTCGGGAACAGAAGGTTTTGGACACCTACCAAACCTGCCGTTTTCAGAAGACGGCATCAAAAAAAGTACGTTCCGACGTCTACCAAAAAGAGAAGGCGTCTGCTGAAAACAAAATGTGACAAAAAAAATTCGCCCTAAGGGTGCGTTCTTCTGGGATCTTTTTCTGGATTGAAGGTGCTGTGGCGTCGCGGTGTAATCCAGCTGACTTGTGCTGTCAAGAGCTCAGTGTGATCTGGGTTCGAGCCCAGCCACGGTAGCGTCACAGCCAATGTCGAAGTCTCGATTAGCTAACCTACTACTGAGATCCTAGCGACTGGTGCTAAAACACAGTTTCACCTTCACCTTCACCTGGAGGCTTCTGAGAGACCAGAAGCCCGCTCTTTTGGAAAACTCTCGGAAAATCGGAGACTTTGGAGGCTCCAAACTCATACCAACTAAACTAGGAAGATACCCCTAGTCCTCCTTCCCTTCTGTTGTTCTGAACAATACAGTAGCTTGTTGTTCTTTTTCAAAAACAACACTAGAATACCAACCCGGGTAAGTAAGGTTCATTGCTTTGTAAGGTTTGTGCCCAGCCTAAGGTAACGCATGCAGTTAGAACGCTTGTATAAACAAATTTATGTCGCATTAAATTAGCAATATTTATCATGTATCTTGACGTATAATCTTGAATTTTCGATTTCAGATCGACAATTATACACAAAAGATTCATGATTTACAAGAAGCACTCTCTGAGAAAACAGATGAGGTGAGTTATATTGTACGATTTCAAGGGAAATGATTGTGCTGACTCTTTACGGGCTTTCTGTATTTTTGTCATGTCGCTGCTGGGTTGATCAATCCAAAAGTGGTATACCTCCTTTTGACTTCAAGCTTTGCGCACTTTTTATTCGTTCTAAGATACCAGTGTTCGGTGCTTGCTTGCCTTTGGGACAGCTCTTTGACTATTGCGTGTTACATCTGAAAATTACAAAGTGTAACGTGTCTGTTAGAAGGCCTTTATAACTGCGTTTAACTTTCATTTCTCTATGAATAATGTTTAGGGAGAATGTTAACAGTAGTAACACTTTTTCTTAATGTTCATTCTCTTTTTACGTTGTCAGGTGAAACTGATGCAGTCAGAGCTCAAAATGGTGAAAGAATTTCGAAGAAAACGTGCCCAGATGCAAAAAGAATTGGACGAGGTAATTCCTTAAATGCTAATGTGCTTTTATGTATTACTTTTTGTTTATTTCATTTTTATGTTAATAATTATGCTTATGCCCATGTTTATGCTTATGTGTATGCTTATGTTTGTGTTTATTTTTGTGTTGATGTTGATGTTGACGTTTACGTTGATGTTAATGTTTATGTTTATATTTATGTTTATGTTTATGTTTATATTTATGTTTATGTTTATGTTTATGTTTATGTTTATGTTTATGTTTATGTTTATGTTTATGTTTATGTTTATGTTTATGTTTATGTTTATGTTTATGTTTATGTTTATGTTTATGTTTATGTTTATGTTTATGTTTATGTTTATGTTTATGTTTATGTTTATGTTTATGTTTATGTTTATGTATATTGTAGAACAAGTACGGCGACCAAAAACATTGTGAGAGAGATCTTCGCTTCCCTAAACGTCAACCTGTTTATATTTATGTTTATGTTTATGTTTATGTTTATGTTTATGTTTATGTTTATGTTTGATGCTTATATTTGATGTTATGTTTATGTTTATGTTTTTGTTTATGCCTATTTTTATGTTCATGTTTATGTTTTGTTTATGTGTTTCTTTGTGTTTGTGTTGATGTTTATGTTTATGTTTATATTTATGTTTATGTTTATGTTTATGTGAATGTTTTGTTTATGTTTATGTTTATGTTTATGTTTTTGCTTATGTTTATGTTTATGTACATGTTTATGTTTATGTTAATGTCTATGTTTAAATATCGATGTTTATGTTTTGTATGAGTTTATTTATTGTTTACACCTACTTATTTTGAAATAACGCCTTTGGCAAAGTTACGAAATGAGAATTTTCGTTGCAAACATGTCAAACTTTTCTGCTGCCAAGCTCCGTGGATTTCATAAGTGAAACGGTAGAAAATCTCCTGTACATTTTTCAGTCTTTAATGTTTTCCTCATTCATAGATCAAAGATGCTCTATTTCAAACAGAGAAACAGCACAAGACTACACTGTCACATATGGAACATAAGTTCTTTGAAGAAAAGGTTAGAAACAAGTCTTTAGTGTAGATGAACTACATAGCGTTGTTCATTTAAGGCTGGTACCTTGCCTTAAGTACCGAAGCGCATGCAGTTAGGCTAATGTCACATGAGCACGAATTCATATTCGCCCTGCCCTGATATAAATATTGCCGCTGCATTCTTAGTTTTCACTATGTCGATATGAAATGAATGCTGAATGATTGGGAGTCACCGTTTACACTATGCCCGTATGAAATTAATGTGATGAGCAAGGTCATCGGTTTTTGTCTGACATCTATTGTTTCATATCAACAAGAACAAAAAGCTATTGTTTATTCTCCCATTCATTCATCAAAGCGACATCAAGCTGTACCGTATTCAGGCGTTTACCCTATGTCGTTTTCATATTCATTTCGTACTATATTCAAATCACAACTGTGCCGGCATAATGTAGCCGCAAGGCCAAAACGGTATAGTTTCGTACCGTACCGTATTCGTCTCATACCGGCAAAGTGTAAGCGGGGTCTTGCCAGACGCGTTTCGCTCTTATTGGAGCTCGTTAGTGACATTTGTGAGAATCAAACAAGGGTTTGTTGCGTGAGAAGCACAAGTGCTAATCACACGACCATCGGAGCTGAGCTGACTGATGTGTAACTGCGTAAGTTTTAGACTTGTATCACACACGAGTACTGAAGTCTTGCCTATTCCCGTGTAAAGTTGGCATCTGGCCTAAGGTGCCGATAACTTTGTTTGTAGTAAGTTGAGATTTTTTTTATTAACTTTGGATTTGATTGTTGTCTTTAGATGAGACTTCAACAAGAAGCGAGCAAGAAAATAGCGGAACTGGCTGAACAAGCGCATGTTGAGGCTGTCAGGTATGGAATCAACCCTTTATTTGTTCCAGCCAATTCGTGCATTCTCAGGTCTTCTTGGAACTAGTTTAAATGGATCGCTTGGACGCTCAAAGTACTAGTTTGAGAGGTCTCTGTTTGACGAAGTCTTGGGCTGATGAGCAATAGCGTGTAATTAGGTAATAAGTCTACTTCTACATGGTGATGTGTGTTCCGTCATTTCATCGGGCATATTGAAAAATTTGCAACCGAGCAACTTCGCCTCGTTTTCAGGGTTTCGCTCATGAAAAGGAGATTCTCTGCCCTTTGGGTCAGAAGGTTTAGAAGATCTTCCAAATTCTGAGTCTACCAAGTCCACCGTCCTCAGAATTTATACCAATCAAACACACCTTAAGAGTAAGTAAACATCATTCGTGTGTCAAGCATTCACCGTCATTTTGCCATTTTTGTTGCAGCAACCTTGACGAAACAACAAAAGCTGTTTATAAAGAGAATGTAAGACTCAACGAGGCATTGAGTTATCACCTGAAAGAAACAAAAAATCTCGAAAAGGTATTACTCTTCTTTTAATTCTTCTACCGCTGTATGCACTAGGCCTACTCCTTGCATATCACACTTCAGCATAGGCCGTGGCCAAACGATGAAACATTGTTCGTCAAATAATTGAGATTTTCTTTAAGCCGCAGCTGCACGTGCGACTTTTTGGCTGAAATGGTGGCGCGATACACCTGAAAATGTCCTGTTCTGAAAATTCCTTAGGTGGCTATACACTGCGACCAAAATGCTGCGACAAAAGTTTTGCGACAATCAACTTGCGTGATAAGAGGAATGGGTCCTAGAAATATTCCATGAAAAGGCGCGAAAACAATGCAATGTGTTGCGTCGCCAATTCAAAAAGCCGGCTACACGCTGTGACCTTACTGATGACAAGCAAAAACATGTCGTGAAAAGTTCGACCAAATCAATGTTCTGCGACTTTATTTTCTGAGGTCGCAGAACATTTTTGTTCGAAGACCAATCGCTGGCTACGTGCGGCTCTAATATTTTTCGGTCGCGGCAACAATTTTTAACATGTTCTGTCCTGTCGCCATTTCAAGCAAAAAGTCGCACGTGTAGCCCACAGCTTTGCAATCAAAGTTTGTTCGTTTGACCACGTTGCAAAACACTGCTTCACAAGTTGAACTGGCTTGGCGATATTTATACCTCTAATTAAGCGACTTCGATCTATGTCGTTGCACGCGGAGAAGATTCCCTTATTCGGGATGTCCACCAAAATATTAGGCCGGTCCAGACTTGGAAAGCTCTATTACAAATTTCTGAAACACTTCTAACCTGTGTTTATTTTTAGTATAAAGACGAGCTCGAAAAGAAAAACAAATCTCTTCTTGGAGAAGAGGTAAGCCTCAATTATATTCCTTTGATTATATTATATGATTATATTACTAAATATATTGTGAAATAAACAAGGTATGTCTATTTACTTAGCAAACATAACTAAAATTGGTTTGCTTGAGACTTAAATACTTAATTTTTTTCTTGAGGGTATCTGACTACCGTGAGATTGCTAAGGATGTCTTAGGCCTCGGACAAATGAACTGAACATCTGCCAAAATTGAAGTTCAGGGAATTATCCAGTTCATTTGGCCATCTTGTTCAGTTACTTAACATTGTTCAGTGAATGTTTATCGGAGTCAAAGATGTTTTGTGAACTGTGAAATGTTCAGTTCGTTATTCCACTCGACACTAAACATAGCCGAAAATGTTCAGTGGCATGCTCAGTAATATGTTCAGTTCATTGTCATTGTCAACAACATTGTGCACAATTTTTGACCGTTTGCTCATATCACAAAACACCACTCTTTAAGTATTTTTGGTTGGATACATGCCTAAAATGTTACTGAAGTTTTCAAAAGCATTAACGAGCGAGTTCTGCTTGTCAAGCAAGCAATATTTTGTGATCTGGCCAAACGTTTAGTTTTTGAAAGGCTAATCTCAAATGTATGGCAAACAGTATTTGATCGCTAAGCCGTGGCCTAAGAGAACCCACCCAAAACATCAGAGGGCCAAGCTATAAGCATTCTGCGGCTTTTGACTTCATGTGATCTGAGATCGTCACTTTTGTTCTCTATCGTTGTATGTTTGTCACTGAATTAGGAAGGGTTGCATTCGCCCCCTCCCCTCTATAGGTAAAACTCTATATAATTAGAGAGACCTATCAATAATTAGAGAGTTGTGTGTGTTATGATTACTGTTGTACTTATATGACCAAATTGGGCTACTGGGGTGCAGATATGCTCCTTGGAAAAAGAAAAATTTTAAATGTTACTTTCATTTTTCGCTTTCTTTTTAGGAGTTAAACAGCTTGGTTGTACAGGAAAAGGTTGTGCAAGCGAAACAGTACCAGAAGCAAAACAAAGAGGTAAAATAAAAGGAGACGTCTCATTGCGATTCGAAAATCAAGTAAAAAGGCTATTACTAAGTGCTTCGTTGCTGCCAACACTCGGATAACTTTTAACATTTTAAGTTCTACCATCAATAACAATAAAAAGCTTAGTCATTTATGAATTCTCGTGCTGGTGTGTTACCAGGTACGTAGGTCGCACTTAACGTAGGTCAAGATTTAGGACATAGGATTACACAGCATTTCCCTACTGATTTTTGTCAGCACATTTTTCGACAAAGAGAGCAGTCAACCTCCAAACAACAACCTAGCCTCAAAAACTATTCGGCCCTAGGGCAACGCTTACTTGAAAACCCAAATTGTGCATAAAATTACAGCGAGGATTGTTTTAAAATTAGGATTTTTCAATTATCCCTATTGGTCTTTCCGCTGTATCCCGCAAGATGGTTGGTGTTGAAAACACATTGGCCTATTCAGCTCTACTTTTTTATTGATGCTTTTCGATCTGCATCTGGGAATAAATATCGCTTTTCTCAGGTGTTTCGGTCTGTTTCTGACGTTTATACTCTGAGGAGTGCAAAAGCTTTTAAGTTGGATAAAAAATGTTTCCGCTGTCTCTTGAAATTTTGAAATTTTGTACTGCTCAAAGGGTATTTAAAATGAAATGCTTAAATCCCATCGTAGTGGTGTGGTATAATACAATTGTTTTATCAAAATGATTCATTCCTATTAAGTTATGCCAGTGTCATATTCTTCCTGAAGACTCTTTGATTTGTGTTCCCCGTTAGCTTCAAGAGAAAGTCATGAGCCTTGAGAAAGCTTTGAGTCAAATGGTCAAAGAATTCGAGGCAGAGCGATCCAGAATCATTCAGAAAGCATCACAACAATCCGAACAGAGCAAGTAGGTTAACTTCAAATGTTTTATAGCTAGCAAGTTACAAGCTGGGGGTATCTTAGGTCCTTGCCAAACAACCTAAAATTTGAGATTTGCTTTACAAGCAATGTTTGACCGTTTGACCACGTCGCTAAAATATCGATTGACAAGCAAAAATAATCTTTATTTATTTCACGTTTTTCTTTGAAAATTTCAGAAAATATCTGCTTGTTGCAAGCAAAAAGATGTTTGAAACCAATGTTTTGCGAGTGGGAAAATAATGGAAACAAAATAATGCGAAACAAATGGGAAAATATTTGATCGTTTGGCCAGGGACATAGGCCCTGGTCAATTAATCAAACATTGTTGATGGAACATTCGATATTTGCTTTCCGAGTAATCATTCTGCATAGGCAGAACTTGACAGTTTTTTGTTTTCTTTTTCTCTTATCTTTGAAAACTGAAGGGATATCGTTCAAGTGACTTTAATTTTAAAAAACGTTGATCGCGGTTGAAAGAGCTCTCAGGTCGGCTGCAACTAACGGGAATCATCTGCCAACTACTCGTAGAAATAGACCATACTCAACTTTGTGAAACAGTGCGCCGAACAGACGGTCGCAATAAATTAGTTCCAAAAATCGCCGATCAGCAAACGCTTTATGCATTATTCTGCAACTCGTCACACATCCAAATTACTCACTTATTCCATAACCCCCAGACAATAGAGTATCTAAGAGTTAGTTTTTTCCAGATTAGTGATTCACTATCATTTGTTTTTTAGAATGGAAATAGCTCGTTTACATCGAACATTGGAACTAAAGACCAGAGAAATGAACAGAGTGAAGAAATTAGCTAAAAATATTCTAGATGAGGTACATTTAAGTTACTCTATTATTCCGAGCTGTTTTCCCAATCAAGCTCTGATTGTTATTCCTTAGGCCCTGGTTAAACGTTCAGTATGTTCGTCAAACATTTGAAGTTTGCTAGTTAAGCAAGATGAGATGGAAAAATGATGAAATTTAGCATATATTGATCTGGACAGCCTTTGTTCCAGATAAATCTTAGGCCCTGGCAGAGCGATCAAACATTGTTGGTTCAACATTATAGATTTGCTTTAAATGCAATGTTTGGCTATTTGGCTGCATCATAAAACATTGCTTTAAAAGCAGAATCTCTTAGTCATGCTTTTGAAAAACTTTAAAACATCCACTGCTTTCACAAGCAAAAAATGATTGAAGAGAAACATTTTGCAATGTGGCCAAGCAGTAAAACATCTATCATATCACAATTTTTTCAGCACAAATTTCTTCGACCATAGTAATTTTCAAAAGCATTCTGGAGTGAAGCTAGAATCCAGAGTAGAAAACGAGCAACAATGTACAACAATTGTATTTACTTTTTGCATAAACAAAGCAGATTTTTGCTTAGTAGATATTCAAGGTACCAAGAAGAATTTCTCTTCGTTCAACAGTTTTAGAAATCCACAATATTTTGAAGGTTTTCTGTTTTAATAATTTTTATTTTAACATAAGGCAGTTTTATTTCATATATAACAATTGAATTGTAAGCCATGTGAATAATAATCCTATAATGGCTTTACAGTTATACGTATACTTGTTTACTTTCTAACATTGATATACCCTGCCTCTTTACGCTTATGTCGTGTAGTAGAAAAAAACATGATAAAACTGTCACATGAGACTTAAAAACGTTCTGGGACCATTCATGCCGTGATCCGCCATTTTTTTCTTTCCTAGCTCCATTTACTCAGTGGCCTAGGTTCTGTAACCCTCTGTCGCCATCTTCTTAGTCCTGGTTTGACGATCTTCAAGTAATTGCTGGCATAAAAAAATTGTTTGTTTTGTTTTAGCGTTCCGAAATAGAGAAGTTCTTTTTGGATTCGCTAGAGCATGTGAAAAACGAAATCATCAGAAACAGGTTAGATACATGCAGAGTAAATTTTCATTTGTATATGCTGATAAATATGCACTAAAGAGCGTCAATTGAGGTTTTTTTAGTCGTGTGTCATGACCTAGCTGCAACTGTTTAAGTTAGTCGAAGATCCGTGGAAGGAAGAAAACAAGTCAATAATCTTGTCATCAATATTGATATATAAGCAATTGTTAAGAAACTTTCAGTAGCCTACTCAAAGTTGCTAAAAACTTTCAGTATGGATTGAATTTTCTAATAAAACATCACATGTATACAAAATGACTAAATAACTTATACAGTCACTGATAGGTTCCTTAATTTGCATTTAGTTAAGTCTCCAGAGTATTATTTAAGATGCAAGTTACAGTTTTAAGATATATGAAATTGCAAGTGACGATACTCACCCCGGATAACGTATGTGCAGTACAGTGATGGTTGTGCAGTACAGCGATGGTTGTGCAGTACAGCGGTGGTTGTGCAGTACAGCGGTGGTTGTGCAGTACAGTGATGGTTGTGCAGTACAGCGATGGTTGTGCAGTACAGCGGTGGTTGTGCAGTACAGCGGTGGTTGTGCAGTACAGTGATGGTTGTGCAGTACAGTGAAGGGATACCATCAGTACCGCGGAGGGATAACATGAGTACAGCGGTGGATGTTCAGTACAGCGGTGGGATGATATCCCTCCGCTGTACTGCAAAACCACCGCTGCACTGCACAACCACCGATATACTGCACATACGTTATCCAGGGTGATACTTTTTCACTGATGAAATTCATCTTTTCTTTTAGAAACCAATATAAAAAAGAAGCTCAAATTCTCTATAATAGCAAAATGTTAGCTGCTCATGCTGGAAAAGCAGACTACCCAAAAATTCGAAATTTTCTACCAATCGAATACAGTACAAACAATGTATTCTCCGACATGAAAGAAGCAGAGAACTGGCATGGCTTGGAAGGAAAGGTTGACATTGGAGACTTAACATGGGAACAAAGAGAGAGGGTCTTAAGGCTGCTGTTCGCAAAGCTCAATGGCCTAAAAAATGACAGGTATTTGTCTTTACAGCTAAAATTTAGTAGTTATACGTTTATTTTATAAGAAATTCTTAGTAAGAAACTCAGACTCGTAGATTCTTTTCCATGATTTTAAAAGTGGGCTAAATCGGCAGCAAAACCTTCGCTGTTCATAAAAAATATGTACAAATATATATGGGCCTGAATATGGCTGAACATAGCCGAAACACAAAAAAGTCAAAAAGGGAGGAGAGCCTTGGTCTGTATGACTTGGAGAGTTACTCGGTGATTTCATTGAGCTCTATAGCTCAGTGGAAACGTCGTTGGCTCTCTGATCATGCAGTCCGGGAAACCAATCTTTTGTGGTATGCATCTAAGCTATTATAAGATAATGACCAACAACAACAATTTTGCATTATCGACGACAATGTTAGCATCGAATACTTCATTTCAGGAACAAGCATCGAAAAGCTGATTCGAATTTGGCAATCGAGGCCCCGGATAACACAAAAGCGCTTCCGGGGGGCGAAGACACAATTCTGGAAGACGATAGAGCGTTACCCCCGGAATCAGCAACATTCATTACCCAGCATTCAGCGGGCGACCAAACTGAGGACGTTTTGAAGAGACCAGAAAGAATCGAGTTGCCACTGTTGGCATCTGGTAACAAATAAACTATAGAGTAGCTAGATGTACGATGTAAAGTTTATTATTTGGCAGAAAATTAACGTAGAATTTGTTTTCAAATCTCACTTATAAAGCAATTTGTATAGGCCTAAGTTTTCAGGAGTAGATTTTTTGCAAACGCACTTCCATTTTTAATTGTATAGGTTTTGAGAATGAATTTGAAATTCATCTTTTTGCAAAAAAATAGAATGACTTTCGAATTGCATAACTCTATCGAATTTGTTTAGAAATCAAGATTTAAGATTTGAAGGGCGCAAGAAACGACAACGAGGTTGATAGTAATTTTGTGCCCTGCCGGATGTTCAATGAAATGCTGCTACTTGATGATGCCCAAAGCAACACCGAGCTATGTTGCATGCTCAATCAAATTCAAACATAGAGCGTCTGACCAAGGTCTTCTACTGCGATATTCAGACAGGCATCTGACTTTTCCGCAAAGCAACATCACTTCCATTGAAATACAGCTTTAACTCTATATAATGTCTGATTTTCATATAGTCATTAGCACGGAGAGCATGCTTGGACACGGGCACACGGCTACTACCGCAGGCTGAGGCAGTGCTTCGACGCGTTCAGCTATGATGAAGGCACTTTCTTTTGGCGGCTGTACCACGGGTGCCACGGTTGCTCTTCTACTGTCGGCCGTCGAGTCACTGTAAGAGTTGAATTCGGTCATGGATATTCGGTCATGGATAAACTTTTCACCAGAGATGTGTCTGTGATCCTTCGATGATACAGCACGTGACTGTCACTAGGATGGAATGAACAGTGATGCCCGAGACTTGATTTCTTGATTGGCTGCGACAAGTAGTAACAAAGCAGGCCGCACCATTTCGTGCAACGATTCTCAGCACTGCCTTTGGCGCTTGTATCGTATGGAACCCCGATGGAAACCTGGCTTAAACTAAATGCCAAATACGTACATTGCACTTAGCAACGGATTGTTTCAACGTGATAGATCTCTGTCATTGCTGGGATAGATAGCCCATCAGGATGATATGGCTAGCCAAATTAACAGAGGGTTGCTAGATGTATGCGGGGAGGATGTACGATATGCAACAGCTCACACTGATCAAATCGCAGCCACATCCTGTGAATTGCGTCAGCATTACGTCAGCATGAACGCAAGCGCGGTAGCACTGAAGATACATAGATTTTTCTGGCCAAAAGAAAGCACACGGAGAGCAATGACGGCCGACAGACCGAAAAGCTACGAAGAAAACTTTTATTTACCGAACGAAGTAGATGATGTCTTTATCTTATTCAGACGAGATAATAATACAGTAGTTGTCGAAGTCAGCATGAAAATGAAAAGGGTAAGTACAAAGCCACCATTAAATTTACATCCTAATCTTTTGCCAGTATGCAGCAGATAGGCCAAGCAACAGGGCATTTAAAGAAGGGGTGGGGCAAAGGGGGGCAAGCAGGCTCAGGGCCTGGGTATCGATGAGGCCTCAAAGGCAAGTAGCAAACGAATTTGGCATTATCTTTAGATGATGAAGATATCTCATGTTTGCTCGAAATATTCTTATTTCTGCGGAACACTCTGAAGCGATCTTAATCTGAAGGAAAGAGGGTGTTGTCAGTAAAATAAGCAACAAACAGTGGCATAGTGGCCTGGTTGGGAAAAGGAAATTTGTCTACAGGCTCTATAGGCTAGGCCCCTTGCAACAAAAGAGACAATCGTCCTGTCACAAAATTTTCATTGGAAACCACAATGTTCATTGAAATGGGCGAGGAAATGGGGCTTCTATTCTCTGTTATAAACATGAGCCGCAGAGCCACCACGCCCCAGGTCCCATTGACACGCACACAGTATAATCCAGTATCACGCTCACAATGCCATTGCACTACAGGAAAGTAAGTTTTCTTTTTTCATTTCATCCAGGCGTGATAACCAAGAAGACTTCAAATTGAAAATAATAAAGAAGAAAGGTGGAAAACAGAAGTGGAAAGGAATAAAATCTCGCAAATTTCATTTCTTTATCCGACTGCGTGAGTCTTCTGAATTACTTTTAATGAGTTATTGGCGTAAATTAATTCTTGAAAGTCCCTTGAACATAACAGAATGCATCTCCTTTCATAACGAAAACTATCATTTCGCTTGCCTTGCAGTCGGGCTTGCAGTAATTCCTTTTCTTTATTCTTCTATTAGTGTTTTAACCCATGAGGATGCGAATAGAATTTAAAATAGATTAGAACCCTTTCTTATTTTGTTTACGATGTAAGGTATGGTGGAAATGAGAAGAACTTGTTTTGTCAAAAAAACGTGGAGCTTCGACTTGCACGTGCAACTTTTATTGACAACCAAAGAACGGATAATAGTAAGGCTAGATATCTTGGGTGCTTGGCCAATAGCCTGACCATTAAAATCCCAACCGACAGAACCTTTTCTGCTTGGCTGGGTGACTGAACAAAGCTGATAGGTAGACTCACTACACGAGTCTCTAGTTTACGCTCCTCTACTTTTGAATTGTCACTACTGAGCGATTGCCAAAACAACAACTACAAAACATCGAGCGAAGTAGTGGTACTTATGAAGCGAGTTTAGTCCGTACGTAGGGCAGCCCCTCAGTTGAGTGGATAAGCGCGCCGCGCCGCGCTCCCTGATTGGAACGCGCCAAGCCACACCCTTCTCTTAAAGACCCACGCCCATTTTGTCGGTAAAATACCGAGCCACACCCCCCTTAGTCGTTGAGTCCTAGCGACGGCCCTATGATGGATCCGCTGTAGTGTGCATCCTGAATCTGGTGTTACAAATTTCTAGCGAAGAGATTACAATAACAGATTTCGAAAACAAGGTTGTCCGTGCTAACGCAAGTTGCATGCACTTGCGTGCGTAACCGTGTATTACATAACACTTTTCTTTTCACAGTAAATCAACATTCAATTTACCGTTGCAAAGGTGTTATAGTCCTTTGTTGTTCTGTATTTGCCGATTTCCTTAGTAAGGTGATTGCTTCATTAGAATCGTCCCTTGCGGGATTTTTTATCGAGTTATTATGATTTAATGTCTGAATACCTGAACAGTTATATTCGTAAAATATACAGTAAGGTTTTGATGTTGCAAGAGAAGGAATGGCGAGCACAAGCGTCAACTGTAGTGCATGTTTTCACTGGGTTTTACTGTATGAAACCAATTACAAAAGCAACAATTTATATATTGGAATAGTAAGTGCAATGCTATCACCGATAACTGTTATATTAAACACAGTTACTTTGCTAGCGGTGTTCAGATACAGAAAACTTCATCGAAATTCGCTAATTGCCTCAACAAATTTACTCCTGAATTCCTTTCTGGCTGGAACCGTTGCCTTGCCTCTCTACGCCGTTAATTTCTTGTTGAAGGAAACGCCAAGCCGTTGTTTGGTTGCCGCGGCATTCCAGTTCGTAGGAAACATGTTGGTATTTTCGACATTTTGCACGCTCTGCTTTGTAACGGCGGAGCGGTATGTGGCAATTTTTTATCCGTTTCGGTACGAGCGGTTCGGGAACATGAAGAAGATCATTATAATGGTGATATCTTGGCTATTGGCTGTGACGAACACTGCGCTGATGGTATTTTTTCCCAGTCTTACCAGATGCGCAGTCGGACGTGGCAATCTTGTAATCTCATTACTCGGGACAGTATGGATTCTGTATGTGTATATCAGGGTTCTGATTCTGGTACGAAAAATCAGGCGACGAGTAGACGATAGTGTCCGAAGATTTCAGATGAATGTCGCGCGAAGACGAATCCGCCCGAATAAAAAACATGCATGGTTCACAGCGCTGGTTTTAATCGGATTTATAATTTTCTGTGTGAATAATTACGCTATTGAAGAGATTTTATCACAAGCTTCTGAATCGTACCCAAAAGAAAGCAGGAATCGTTTAACACTTGTATTGGCTTGGGGTTGGATATTCTTCTTAGCCGAGTCGGCGATAACACCGATAGTTTTATCTATGAGTTCTAGCGAAGTGCGGCATTCCGTCGAGCGGCTCGTGAAGGATGTGTTTAGTGAGCAGTCAAGTCGGGAGTCCAGACTCACTCGAATTGTAAGCACGATGCTTATAAGCAGATACTTGACTGGAGCAGCGAGAGATCGACGAGGAAGTGAAAGAAGAAATAGTGACGGATTGAATAATAACAATAATAATGATAACACATCTCAAGCAAGTACACCGAAATTGCGAGTTCACTTCACCTGGAATATAGACAGACACATTCTCGATGACGTTAAAGAATAATTATCTATTAAATAGCTATTTCAGTGACATTTAGGTTCATGGTTCGTTTCGCTAAGATATTGGAGGGCATTTGCTTAGAAAGATATTTGACGGGGGGTTATATAAATTAGGGTGTGGGTATGTGCCACCCATATGGGTAGGTTTTTTCAGTGGGTATGGGTCTGTAAAATCTCGGCGGCACATCCCCGTCTATCTATGGGTCATGTACCCCTCGGGATATTTGAATGAAGGCATTTTTCCACGAAATGTATAGTAGGCCTATACTTAAAAATTTTGTCTGTCAAAGTCCAGCTGAACCGATCTTGTTTGCAGATGACATTTTGCGAACATTGAAATGCATGATGCACTTTAAACACAGGCTAAGTTAAAATTTCAGCCGGAAGCAACGCAGGAAAAGAAAAAAGAATTTGGCGATTTTTCTGAGGGCAAGGGAGGCAGCTACCCCTGCCCTCCGCTTCTCCCGAGCTTCAGGGGCTCCTGAAGTGAACCGATCTTATTCTTAGAAGATATTTTGCTTCAAATGTAGTTTTTCTATGATCTTGGCCAAACCTCAACATAAAATTGAGGAGGAAAAAAGTATACAATATTGTAAAATAAGGTACAATTTAAGACTTTTACTTTATGCTTAGAGTTAACTCATGCAGTATTTTATTATTGAGGTTATTTCACTACACAAACTGTACAAATTTGCTAAAATTATATTGTGAAGTTTCTATAGCCTATAGAGTTTCTGAGAATTTCTTCCGCCAAATTATACGTAATTTTTACATTTTTGAGAAAGACAAACTTTTGCCGTTCGATACTTGTCAGAGTGAATTTTCACCCTGCAAAAACGTCAAAAACAGTTTAGGCGTATAAAAACAGTTTATAAGCCATTTTCTCGAAGGGCGATAAAATGCAATAAAATGTTAATTTTTGCATTAATAGAGATTTTTTAATATTAACAAAATGTAACGCTGTACGTACGGTATGTTTTCAAAACACCCACGACTTAATATCAAATTAAAATCGCAAATCATTTATATTTCTCAAAAAATTTTAAAGTGCGAATATAACCGGCTAACGAGTTTTTCCATGCAATTTTTAGCCTAGGCCCGGGTTAAACGTCGCAGGCTGGGGTTCAATTTGGAATTTGCTTCTCACTGTGGAAAGGGGTATCAAACTGAGATCGTAGTGGGTGCCGGGGAGCCGGAGGAGCGGAATCTAACCACTCAGGTGATAAGTCTATAGCGAGTCTTAAGCATCTAGTAACATGTCTAGTAACCTCGATTACATGCAACGACGATCCATGATACCTTATAAGGATAAAGTTTAAGCTTTAACTTCATAATTCGTCGAACCTTAGAACACGAGAAGCACCTAACGCTTGATTCCAACATAATCGGCTAGACGTGGCAGGTGGTAGAGCGCCATCCAGTGGTGTAGAGCTGGAAAAATAACTAGGGGGCTCTACTTCAGTAAATAATTAACACGAATCCGATGATGAAGATGTGCGTGGAAGGCGCAGAGTGCACCGAAGGTGCACCCAACAAGGGGGGTCTGGGGGCATGCTCCCCCAGAAAATTTTTTAAAATACCATCTCCAGATTGGCTTAGATTGGCCGTTTTTTACAAGTTACAGCATTTATCCGATTAGCCACCTTCTTGTTTATCCGGACTTCGATTATCCGGTCCGTCAAGGATTTTCAGCCATGAAATGATTATTCAGCAAATTTTCTATTTTTCTTTGCAAAACCACTCAATCTTCAAAATGCCTGGCAATTGTAATCACAAAATCACTTTATAACCTCAACTACTCTATAGATGAAGTCACAGTTTATAGAACGGTTGCGGGAACTGCTGACAAGTGTGTGCCGTGAGGCATCAAGTAGCAAGCCAATGAGTGACCCGTTTTGTTTTTAATGTAAGTTTGCCTTGAAAAATCAGAAATATATAATTGTTAATTTTTAATGGTTAAGCTGCCATTGTATGTTTTTGTTAGCTACTTTATCAAAATCTATAGTATCCGAAATGAGTTGAACCTTGAAGCAATATGTAATAAGGTTGCAAGGAAAATAAAATATCTAAGGATCATTAATATTCTGATATCACAAGGGATTCATGTTTTTGGAGAAAGAAAGACAATAACACTAAGAGACTGGGCAAAAAACTAGGTGCTTTTGCTCAGATAAACAAAATAACTAGGGGGCTGTAGCCCTCCAAAAGCTTGAAAAAAATAACTAAGGGGCTGAGCCCCCCCAAGCCCCCCAAGCTCTACACCCCTGGCGCCATCGGCGTCCACTGTGGCTTTTTCGTTGCAATTTAGTTTGCTCGACCTTTAACAAACATCGCTTTACTAAGACTTGTCACTTTGAAACAAACCGACAGGTCTTGGCACGAGACGAGTACGTTTTGGCCAAACGTCGCAAAAAACGCACAAAATTTCTCGCAACTTCTTTTTGCATGTTTGCTATTGTTTGCTAATTTTTGGGTAAGGCTGCGATGGGGGAAACATTGAAGCCAACATTCGCATGAGACTAGTGGTCTTAACTTAAGAGCAAGAGAATAGAGAATGCTGTCGGCACTCGGCAACTTTCTATTGGTATCTTCCCCCTGTGGCCTGTGTGTAGAGTTTATAGGAGCCTTCATACTGACATCAGGGATGGCGCCAGGTGGGGGCTAGGGGGGGCTACAGCCCCCTCGTCGGGGAACTCTAGTCCCCATCGGGGAAAATTCTCCCAATGTCGGGGAAGTGCCGCTTGATGATTTATTTGTGTTACTTTGCCTCCTTTTCCGGTTGTTAATTAAATAAAGATGGAACCTGAGAGGAGATTCGGCACTAAGAATATAGTAACTATAATGCAAGGAAAAGCTTACATTGTTCAGACCAACATCGATCTCTGAACCTTCTTGACGAGAAAATATTAATAGAAAAAGAAGGAAAAGGGAGCCCTGTCATCCTTACCTCTAAAGCCATATTGCGCTATATTGTAAAGCTATATTGTAAAGCACGCTACTAGTCTCGTCAGCTGAATGCGAGAGACATTTCATTTCGATGCGGCCAATAAAGAATCACTTGCAAACAGTAATGAAAAACGCTTTATGAGTTTAGATCCACAGCGAAAGGAAGAGCCAGATTAAGAGGGAGCTCGAGGGGGCCGCGCCCCCCCCCATTTTTCGACAACCAACCAAAAAATCGACAATTATAAATTTATGGAAACGCCAAAATTGACTTCAATGCGAAACTCTGGCAGTTGCACTACGTTTACTGTCTAGTATTTCGTGCGCAACAGTGAGTGATTTTATCAGGAAATTATCCCCCAAATGCTCGGAAATCCCATCTAAAGGCATCCAGTATCAAATTTTTCTTGGGGAGTTCCCCATATCCCCCGCTAGGGTTACACACCTTCGGTGTTCGCTGGATCCGCCTTCGGCCAACTTATCGGCCAACTTGGCCCTGAAAGGGGAAGCCGAATTAATCTGGAAATGGTTGTCAATAGATTCAAAGGTATGCACCGTCGTGAACCAATAAAGACCAACACGACGTGAAGATAAAGAAGCTATTCAAGCATAGATAAAAATATGTTTTTACGTTATTAGCCCCCTCGTCGGGGAGACTAGCCCCCTAATCGGGCAAAGCCTAGCGCCACCCCTGGCTGACATTCTGCATTTATCGAGTATTCATTAATTGAATAAAAACTGTGTACCTTGTTCTGTGGGGCGAACATTTGCTTATTGATTTAAAATGTTGAGAATTCAAAAATTCTGAAATGTCGGCATTTATACTTAACCAGACCAGGACCAGACATATGTTGGGCAGTGTCTGGTGATACGCAGGGTACGTTTGATCGGGGCTGAAAGTTGACGATTCCTTAAATCTCGGATGAATTTTCGGTCCTGATCAAACTTCAGCCAAAATGATGTTGGTTCACCAAAGGTGGGGAAAGGTTGCCAACAATACACCAGACCAGGACCAGACATATGTTGGGCAGTGTCTGGTGATACGCAGGGTACGTTTGATCGGGGCTGAAAGTTGACGATTCCTTAAATGTCGGATGAATCAAACTTCACCCGACATCGCCCAACACGAAATATGAGCAAACATTTCCAACATATTACCAAACGTATGTGATGTTGGGTGATACGTTGCTCCCCCCCCCCCCCCGGGGGTTACTTTATTGCTCGACATATAAGACGTGCCGCCTGTGAACTGTGACACAGAGGGGAGTAGATAGAACGATAGACCAACTGAGTGAACATTTCGTTCTAAATTACCTTATGCAGCATTATTTTCAACTTGAACAGCTTTTTACAAGATTACATCATCTCTAAAGGTTTGAAATTAACTATGAAATTACTATTCAACATTCTGCACGAGATTCCTTGCGATTTCTGCGAAACCTTCCAGCTTCGGGGCAGAAGGTTTTAGAGGCCTGCCAAACCTGCCGTTTTCAGAAGACGATACCAAAAAAATACGTTTCGACATCTACCGAAAAAAGAAGGCGTCTGCTGAAAACGGAATGTGACCAAAAAATACGCCCTTAGTCAGGTCTTCGAAAGTAACCCACATCTAGATTTCTTACATTAGACTAGTCTACCCACGAGGGAAATTGCCGCGGAAAAAGTAAGCTATTTGGGCAGCACGTTCTAGTATATAGGAGAATGGAAGTACCCCCTCCCGGGACGTTGGCTACGTTTGATCGGGGCTTGAAGTTGACTTTCCCGTAGTGTGTGGCGGAAAGAGGAAAACGGTTATTTTCAATATCAAACAAGATTCATATAGATGTAAATGAAAAACGTGAATGATGATAAATAAAATTTCTGCGTCTAGATAAATTAACACATACGAATCTAAAAATATCGTCTTAAGTTGACGGTTGTATGTAATTTCATTATAGATTGTAAATCTAAAGTTAGGGGGTCCCTTGTTAGCCGCTGGAGGGTGTGCCTCTTCAAATGTCTAAATAAAGTTACATTAAATGAATGAGATAAACGACTTCTTAAGCTATGACTAAACTAGGAGACTTGTCGCGCGCGACATTGTTCTCTGCGTGTCTTCCATTGTGGCTAAACATGCGAGTGACAAGCCAGCACTATGTTCCCCGAGTCATTTGCATGTCGCGGAGACAAGATATGCTTCTGTTATCTCCCAGCGTGTCTCTTACTACAAATTTTGTCACGCACTACAAAGTTTCCGCGGTGGCTAAAATGGGAGACACCTAGGGGACATCAATGTCGCGCGCGACATGTCTCCTTCTTATCCAGGCCTTTAGATGGCTATGCCACAGATCAACTGAAAATGAGATTCGAGGGAAAATAAAACTAAAATTATTCCTATAAATCTATACATTCTAATAAATTCTCTAATAAAATCCTTTAAAAAATAGCTTAGTTTAATTCTCAAACTATATATAAATGAAGACTCAAGCGACAGAGTGAAGCATGGTTCCCGAGATCGTTATACGAAATACCAAAACAGCTCTCGCGGTCCGTAGGAATTGAGTAAGTAGGGCCCTTAGGCAGAGACGGACTGGCAGCGAATGTCAAGGGTTGCTATTTCCAGTAAAAGGGGTCTGTTTTTACTATAGCGATTTTTCTTGTCAGTTGCTGCTAGCGAGCTCCTCTGTAAAAATCGATTCGAGGCAAGAGCTACTGTTCATACAAAATACTTCTTTTCTTATTTGCGATGGCAAAATCGTCTCCCTTTATACGTATTTTCGCATTTCTATATTTTCTTGCTTCCATATTTTGTGCGCATATGCTGATTATCTTTTACTTCTTTCTAATTATCTGCATAACAGAAACAATTTCTGTTATTTCCAACTGTTTTCAGACTGAGCGAAACCAATCCAAATCTTTTCGAAATCCCAAGAAATCGAAGAGATTTGCTCAAGAAACAACAGAAACAGTTGGTTTAAGACCCTATAACAAGAAGGCCCGGGTTGCAATCACAACCTAGCATCCCTGCCAGTACACCCCTGCCCTTGGGCCCTGGCGAGCAAACATTGTTGGTCCAACATTTCAAATTTGCTTTACAAAAAATGCTTGACTGTTTGGCCACGCTCAAAAACATTGCTGTCCAACAACGATGTTATTGCTAACAAACGCCTTGTTGCTAAGAAATGTTGCTGGGTGGTGAAATTTTGCAAGTTATCAAAAGATATGTTTGACAAGCAATGTTGGAAGCTTGGAAAGGCGGCAAAACGATCAAACATTGCTTGACAAGCAAAAATAAGCAACATTTTTGGCGTGATGTTTCTGAAAAAGTTCAAAAACTTTTCTGCTTGACGCAAGTAAATAATGTTGGAAAAGCAGTGTTTTATGGATGTGGCCAAACAGTCAAATGAGTTTTGCTTGACAAGCGAAATTCAAATGTTGGATCAGCAATGTTTCATCGTTTGAACAAATTTTTTTCACCAAAAATTTTTTACTCCGATCAAACGTCAGTGACATAGCAAGGTGGCCAATGGAGCTGGATTTTTTAATTACTTCGAATTTTGGACGATGCTCAATGAAATGTTCAGTTCATATGCCCAGGGCCTTATAAACTGTATAGCTACAATCCTAACGCAGGAACCTACAAAATTATAAATGAAATAAAAACGATCACACAACTAAATAAACACTTTTCTTTAAAAACTTATGCTTGTGTTGTAACAACAGAAACCCTTTCCTCCATTTCAAAAACACTATCTCTACTTGTTTGGACGTAACCAGAATTACCATCAGTTACCGCTCGAATAAGCTGTTCCCAGAAAATAGGCCGTATATCTGGGTTACAATAATCCAAATATGTGCGCTGGCGTAAAAAGTTCGGTACCTCGCATGTCCTATACATAACTGGTACAACTTGGTGTTGATCTTCGATACGCCCAAGGGCCATTTTAAGTTCCTCGTTACACCACGAACTTACGACATAGTCCGGCGATAAAACGGCGATAGTTTTACGACTGTTGTATATCGCATCGGCGATGTTTTGGATGATATGAGCGCCAGGTGCAAAGTCTTTATAATCGATGCACACTTTGAGTTTATTGTCGACTAGATTTTTCAATAAGGTTTTCCTCACCCATTCTTTATCTTGGCTGCTGTAGCATATGAAGACATCATAATCATAAGAATCTAAAAGAAAAAGACTGGTGTAATGATTTACTGAAAAAATTATTGTCGTAATTCCTCTCTTAAGCCGAAGTTACACGGGCATTTTTTATGATAATTTTCTTTGGCAAGATTCACCCGGGGTAATGTCAGTGCCGTACAGTGGAGGCTGTGCAGAACAGTGGAGGTTGTTCAGTACAGTGGAAGTTGTTCAGTACGGTCCCTCCACAGTACTGAACAGCCTCCACTGTACTGATGTTATCCCCCCCACAAGCATCATGTTATCTCTCCACTGTACTGATGTTATCCTTCCACAGTACTGAACAGCCTCCACTGTAGTGACCTTATCCCCCTGCTGTACTGAACAGCCTCCACTGCACTCAATATTATCCCCCCACACGCATCATTTTATCCCTCCACCTGTGCTGATGTTATCCCTCTACAGTACTGAATAGCCTTCACTGTACTGATGTTATCCCCTCCCCTCCCACAAGCATCATGTTATCCCTCCACTGTACTGATGTTATCCCTCTACAGTACTGAACAGCATCCACTCTACTGATGTTATCCCTCTGCTGTACTGAACAGCCTCCACTGTACTGCACAGACATTACCCCGGGTGAGATTCCTTGCTCGTGTAGATTTACGAAAAATTATCTTTGACAAATTTTTCCTTGTCAAGTTTCATTTGCTAGTATAAATGGATAACAAGTTTCTTTCACAATTATGGTTCTTTAATCTAAGTATTAGTAGAAAAATTGTCAAGTCGACTTGTCAAGTCATCTACACGAGCAATTATCGCATATGACAGGTTTTCCAGGACAAATACATTTGTTGAAACAAGTTTTTGAACAAGTGCACTTGTCATATGAAAAATTGTCAATTGACCTCAAATCGGCCCCATCTACATGAGCAAAATAAAAATGTCAATGAAAAATTGGTCGTGTAACTTCGGCCCATATGTCTACTTTCAGCCCAGGGGGGGGACAGTGATCACATTTCGACACATGAGTTTGCTTGCCACCTTCCCGAATTTCGGGTAACAAATTTTCAAATCGAACAAAAATTGTAACGGGGAAGAAGGAGGAATCCATTAATCCATAGATAACAGATAGACTATTTCGGCCGTTCCAATGCGTGCTTTCCAAAATTGTAGTTAGTGTGGAGTAAAGATCTGCAAAAAAAAACACGGGGACGCGCTTTTCACAACTTTTTTTCCACAAGCGACGAGAATTTTGGTGTTTTTCATTCTTTGCGTAAAACAATAGAATTTCAAAGGGATTTTTGTGATAACAATCGGATTTTCATATATGGTGTAATTTTTGGGTTGACCGGCAAGTAGTGAATTGTCCCTCGCCGAAAAGCTCCAGTAAACTAGCTTCAAGGTACCCTGGGTACAAGAGCTCCACCGGGTCACAGGGAGTAGAAAATGAGAAACCAAGAAGACAGTGATGGTCTCTTATGCTGATTGGTCAGACAGGCAGCATCAGAACGAGACTTTGAGATGAGATCAGAGGCTATTTATCTCCTTTCTTTTCTTCGTTCCTCATTTTCCACTCCTTGTGACCCTTTGAGGTTCTGGTCCAGCACTAAGGGTAGATTTAAGGCGATGAAAAGGCTCCTAAGGCGATTGTGTTGAATGAATGATCTTGAAAGTTTCGTGTTTTTGCTTTTTAGACGTGAAAATGTCCAACAATTTGCAAGGCTTGGAAAAAGCCTAGTTCACGAGCGGCCTAGTTCACGCGTCGAAGTAATGCCACAGCGAATTAAAACCGAGCAATGGAAAAAATTTCAAAGTGCCTTCTTACTGCGCGACAACGGCGCTACTACTTAAGCAGCTCAGCCGCATAAAACGCTTTAACTGTACCTTCAACTGATTTTACTTAGACCTATGAACCCGATGCCACAGCTATGGTGGAGTAAGCGCGAAGGTAAAGGTTCATAACTGAGTTATATTCGCTGCGGCATTACTTCGACGCATGAACTAGGCCGCTCCTGATGGGAGGAATCAACAGTAACATTTTGTTAGTTACTGCAGAACTTAGTTTTCGTCAGAACTTTAGTTTATTCATAAAAGAATTGCTCCTCCCTGATTGAGATGGAATTCTAAATAAACGCCGGGTGCTTAATCGAGGAAAAGCGGGTACGGCACAACGAGGACTTACCCGGCGATGCTTGCAGTCTCCGGCTGGGCTCGGGGCCGTAATCTTCAGTGACACCAGCCGTGCACACGCTTTCAAGGAATTTTCTTCGGCTTGATGTCGAGGGAAGACGTTGAAGCAATCTCTTGCGTTTCACAATATAACAATATGCAGCGAATCCAACAAGAATGCAAAATACAATAACTCCAACGACAGTAAGGACGATACTCAAAACATCATCTAGGAAAAAATATCCATTAAATGTAAAATTTGAACCTGCATTACCATACGCCTCTCTGCAATGAGTGCCTCTTAACAACGGACAGATTCTTTGTTAAAACAACCTCCATACGACCTCTCAGTAACCTCTCAGTAACGGACACCCCCGCACAACGGACAAAAATTCGTCCAAGAGGCTATCCCAGGAAGGTACTCATTGACATATATGATGTGGGTGATCATGTGCATATTTTGGGTCTGAAACTCAGGACAGAAAAGCATTTTTGAGGTCTGATATTATGAGGACTGAACAAACTACCTTGGTTCTAAATTGACGGCAAGTAAACATATTTGGGGTCTAAGATTTTGAGGGATTAAAATGATAATAAATTTTCGAAATTTTGCGCTAATTCTAGCCTCTTTTTGCTATCATTCCTGAAACAAATCGTGAAAACGGTAACACGTACGGTGGTGCGGAATTTCCACAGCATACAGTAAATGTCCATACTGTAGTGCCCTACGGAGGTGTAAGAATGCACTAGCAACTAAAACCTGGGCTTATTTCGACCTTGTGCACAATCAGAACTACAATTCTGGCCAAAATTGTCAAACTTGATGGTGGCGCTGGATGGGGGAGGAATATTTTTGAACTTTTTCAAAAAGATCACGCTAAAAATTTTGCAAACTTTTTCTTGTCAAACAATGTTTATCGTTGGGCTGCTGTTCCAACATTGCTTGCCAAACATTTCTTTTGTTATGTTCAAACTTCAAAAACTTGCAACATTTCGATACCTAGCAACATTTTTTAGCAACAAAGCTTTCGTGCTTACGCATTATCAATGACTTCGCTGTTACAAAAGTTTGGACAGCAATGTTTTTGAACGTGGCCTAACGATCAAACATTTGTCGTTAAGCAAATTTAAATGTTTGACCAAATATGTTTGATCGTTTGACCAGGTCCTTGACAACCTCGTCCCCAGGGTGAATAGGCCTCTACGTGAAACTCCGCTGTCCACATTCGACCTTGGTATCGGCCTTGTCTATTCGCAAATTGATTGGCTGTCCAAACAATAGAAATTTTAAGTGACGTCACAGTTTCTTCAAGATTTCACACCAAAAAGGCCGAAAACTATGTGAAAAACATGCAGAAAAACCAAAAAATGATGCTACATGCGATATTGTATCTTGCCTGACAGTTATCAATGAAATTCTTTGCACTTCCTTTCTAAGAACATCTGCTTTCGGACTCCTCATCTTGTTTTGATGCCTAGGCCAAAATTGCCAGTATTTTGGCAGATTTTGTGGCCGGTACCAGGGCCAAGATCGATTTGACGGTTGAGATTCGAGGAAATTCGATTTGGGACTGGGGACGAGGTTGGGTCCTTATAAGGACGCAGTCAAACGGTTAGACATTTTTATTGACAAGCAAATTTCAAATGTTTGACCAAAAATGTTTGATCGTTCGGTCAGGGCTTAAGTCTGCCTTAAAACGACTTCAGCACTTACCAGTTCCAATAACTTGAAGTTTGACGTCATCAAAAACTTTCCCATTCATCCAAGTTTCAATTCCTTCACATGTATACGTGCCTTTATGTTTCATGTTTACATTTTTGATCACAAGACGAAAGTAATCTCCTTTTACAGATATGTGATAATTTGAACTGTTTGTTAAAAGCTGGTTGCCTTTCTTCCATCGAAGATTCCGAAGTAAGTAACTTTTTTTTATTATTTTGCATTTTAACTCGGCAGTTTTTTCTTCATATGCAAATACTTGAGGAGACGCACAAATGAATTTACAATTATCTAAAAGAAAAGTAACGGAAAATCTTTAGTTCATGAATTGATATACACATTTTCGAAAGTAGTGCTCAACTTCTAAAAATTTAAGAAAGTTCAATACTGGATTCTTGAAATTTAAGAAAGTTCTGTTTCGTATTTTCACTCTTGGCTAATGTTCTGTGCACAGCAATACTGCATTCTAGAATGTTCGCTAAGAAAGTTGCAAGAACGTTTTGGCACTGAAGACATGTAATATCTAAGAAATTTTCAATGCTGACCCAAAAAGCGTTCTTATAAAATAAAAACATGAACATATTTAAAACCGACGCCATATGCCTATCGTCTAAAGTTTTAGCCCGAATTCCAACATATTTTTCTCATAAAACGATTAAGTCAAGCTTTGTTTCAGTCGAAACATTAGTTAACTTAACGTTAATACCCTCATGGCCTCAGTTTAGCCATACTCAATGCTTACAGGGGTAGTAATTCTACTCCAAGTGTCACCATTTTAGTGTTTCAGCAAGCTTCGGCTCTCAAAACCTTGCGACGGATGGCAGTTTAGGGGAGGGCATATCCCGGCCTGAATTAGCAAGCTGGGGTGTCCGAAATGGAGAAAATTCTAAGGGAAATTTTACTCTGTCAACAAACCGTTTTAGGATGGAAATCGAATCGATGTCTATAAAAACAATAAAAGTCTGGGTCCGAGTAGTTTTGGCGCGAAACTAACCAAGGATGGTGCCCTTAGTCGAGACGAGATAGAATAGATAGAGATTTAGAATAAGACATAACATAAGGAAGGAAAAGAGTTCGAGTTGTTTCTCTGTGAAGTATGCAAAATTTGCAATTGATATTAAAATTACTCATTCGTAAAAGTGTACTATTCATTGCCGTCTTCCTCGAGTGGTTGCTAATGTACCCCAATGTACCCACATTACATGTCCCCAAGGCATATGCTGTACCTGCTGACATACCTTTAGATAAGCAACTGTGGGTGGTACAAGGAAAAAGGAATACAAAATTATTAAATGAAAATAACTTACAAGAGGAATCGCAAGACACATTTAGAGGACATCGTCGACAATCAGTCAAAGAACCCGCTGGCTTCAAAGGGAAACTCGCTTTGTGGTTAATAGGCAAGTATGCAGCACGTGGGCATATTGTCTGTTGCGAACTACCAGTAGCGCAATAGAAACCACGTGCGCATGGAGTGCACGAGGAAATCCCGAATACTCCTGTATTATTGCTGTATGAACCAGCTGGACAAGGCATTTCAAGGCTTGAATTTGCCATGCAGTAATATCCTGCCCTGCATAAGCCTAGAATAGAAAATATATTATATTGTTGTTATGAACAAACAAAATAGAATAACAAATAGAGGCACGCAGTTTACTCACAAAAAAACCTATGCGCAAAAAATTTCTGACTTTCCCGGCAAGACGAAATTAAGCGGGAATAGACATAGAATGAGAAAATATGCAAAAGATTGCATATTGCTCCTTCGCAATAACATAGACTGAGCCACCGGTGATTATTAACTGCGTTATAAACTTGCAGTCTAACCGAGATCAAAACCAGAAAGGAAAATTTCATACAGAGGCACGTAAGAATGATTTTAATTTACTTACGAGTCGATACGTTTAGGATTTCCGTAAAATAACAATATCCGACATACGACCGAACTCTGCAGGCATAAACACGACTATCCGTCTCGTTGATTCTCGCAACTTGGAGTTTTCGTACGAAAACTGTATCTACTTTTTGCTCCAAGTCAGTCCAATAAAACTTCTTTGGTATGTCTTTTGATTCACCTATTTTGACAAACTGGCCATTTGAATTTATATATCCGAAATCAAACCAAACATTATTTGCCGTTTTCCAGTCACCTCCTTTTAGAGAGCAAGTTAAATTCATTGTAGATCCAAGAATTAGCTTCTTTGGATTGTCTTTATTTTCGCTTTCTACATCGAAATTCACTTTAAAATCTATGAAAAAAGGAAAAACAACGTCGAAAACAATGGAAAACTCAAGTGTCTCATAGCAAAGATTTTAAAGATGCCAAGTACGTAATACAGTTGACATCCGCTATCTCGAACTCTCAAGGGAAACTGGAATTTGTTCGAGATAGCGAATGTTCGAAATAACGGATGCCCCATAGAATTATAAAAAATTATAGTTTTTAAGTCAGAAAAGGAACCCCTATTAACAGGCAGGGTAACTGATCCCAAATTTCATCAAACAAGTCTGGTATTTTTTACATAGGAGTCAAAGCTCATCTGCTTTCATCCCTACTATTGGTGAAATTGAGATAATGGCGATGCAGCACATCTCGAAACAGAACAGCTTCATCTATTGTATACTTGGGCAGCTTTTCACTTAGCTGCTTCCATTCCCGCTCCGCTAGGCGAACTTATACATATTTTCAGCCTGTCTCTTTATCCAGTTCAGCAGAAAATTTGGCAAAGTTCGAGATAAAGAGCAGGTTTTCCTCCATGGGAAATCGAAAATGGTTCGAGACAGCCAATGTTCGAGATAACGGGGTTCGAGATAGCGGATGATTTTTCTATAAAAACCCTCATACCAAAACGAGGGGAAATGGAAAATCGTTCGAGATAGCGAATGTTCGAGATAGCGGGCAGTCGAGATAGCGGATGTCAACTCTATTCACAAGTAAATGTCTTGCCGCAAAACCATGGAAAATTCAATGTCACAAAAGCCCGGTTCCCATAAGATCGTAACAGCATCGGCAACAGTCTGCGTAGCTGGTCACGACAGCATAGTGTAGTGGTTAATACTTGCACCATTTGTGCTTAAGGTCTGGGGTTCAAATCCAGGCTAGGGAGCACAAATTACAAGGGGGTTAAAACCTTGCCCGCTGTGACTCGGATGATCACGTAAAAAGGCGGGCCTGTCTCAAAAATGAAGTGGGGCGTTACAGAACCACTGAGGACGTAAGGAACCCTGGCAGTGACCACCCCCAGACCCCGTTTACACTATGCCGGTATGAAATGAATACGGAATGAGCAAGGTCACCGGCTTTTGTCTAAAATCTATTGTTTCTAATCTACTGAAATCTATTGTCAACAAAACGAAAGAGTAATTGTTTTTCCTCTCACTGATTCAGCGAAGCGGCATCAAACTGTACCGTATTCAGGCGTTTACACTATGGCGTTTTCAGATGAAGCCGGTTAGCGTATCGTATTCATTTCGTACCGTATTCCTGTGCTGGCATAGTGTAGACGCAAGGCCAAACGGTATAGTTTCGTACCGTATTCGTCTCATAACGGTATAGTGTAAACGGGGTCTCAGTGCCAGTGAAGAGGTCACCCTGGCGTTGATATTCCAAAATGATTGCTGGGGAATGAGACCTCAAAGCTACACCAGCCATGTTGCCGGGTACTGGAAAACAATAAAACAACAGAAACATAGCTCTCACGATTTTAACAAGAACACTTCCTTACGACTTGCGATCATTATGACTGAGGTTGAGCCGACTGTGAATCGGAAGGCTCGGTGTTAGAATAAGGAACACTCATAGAGATGAAATAAGTTAAACATTCACGACTCTTTCGATTCTTGAAAAATTTTATAGGGAAGGCGTTTCACGAATGTCGCCGATCCAGCTATTGAAAATGGTCGCATGGGTGAAACTGCCCAATCGTAGGAAAGTTATTCCGTACATGTTCCTCTTTTTGTTGCTGTCTGAAAATTTGAGTCTGATAGTGGCTGACTGTTCCCGATGAAGGGGAACACCTTTTATTTTCTATCGTTACTGAAGATTGGAGAAGGAACCGGCGACACATCGGTGACTCTAACGATGTGTTACAAGTCATCCAATATAAAAACCATTTAATATCATAAGTGGATTTAATTTAGACCCTGTTCAAACCGCGTTTACACGAGCAAAAATGGATCGGATCTAAAGTGGATCCGATCTACTTTTGGTACGGATAGGCCTTGCGTTTACACACAATTCGTAGATCCGATCCACTTTTGGTCCACGAATCTAACTACTTTTGGATCGCTTTGAAAGCGTTCCAGTTTAAACCCGATCTACTTTTGCATCGTGTAAACAGGTGGATCCGATTCAAAACTGGCTCTCTTTGAAAATATGATTACAATTACTATAGAAGTATTTAGTAACTACCCATGCGGCAATTAACAGACCGAAAAGTGGCCATGCCTCGTGTAAACGGAAGGCCTTTCCTTACCAAAACTAGAACTTTTTGGCCTTCTAATATAATTGATATATTAGCTGGCTTATTTTTGGTGTGTATTGACATCGGTTTGCAGCATTTTACAGGTGGTTGCGGCTTTCAAGCGGAAAAAAGACTACATACATTCTGAATTTCACAAGGAATATTTGTGAAGAGGGCTCTGTGGCTCTAGAAAACAAAGTAGGAAAAGTATCCAAGCCAACAAGTGACTGGATAAATGTCGATTGATAAGCTATCAGAGCCATTATGTGATGTCCACGAGTAATACTAATAATTGGCAGCTGGCTTTGCCATTTATTTGATGACAGATTGGGGCTTTAAGCTTCTTTTTCGTGGTTTCGCGGCTTCTGGGCCCCCTATAATAGCCCCTACTACCCAATATCACCACCAAAACCACGAAGATAGCTAACTAACACCGAGTGAAGGCGAAAATTCCAGGAAATAAGGCAGACTAAAGTTTCGATTGCGCGAGAAATAAAAGTGCGACAGATTATCAATGTGAATTGCTATCGTCTTTAAAATCAGCTGAAAATATGTCAAAGAAGCACAAGTTTTTCAATCAGTGGCTGGGTTGTTTTTATTAAATAACATAGAGCAAATACCAAATATACACAATTACCAGATTAAAAGATATTTTAGATTCTGAAGATCACTTGAAACTTTGAGGAGCGTGATTTTAAGGAAACATGAGGAACAAGATGCGCGAAGTTACGCGCGTCTTGGCGAGATGAGGAGCATGTGGAGCCGAGTGGATGCGTGCCTGAAACGAAAAGGCCTGCATAGTGTGTATGGTGTGGGTGAAAATGTGACAAGAAAGACCAAATGGCAGGCAAGTCTGACTTACAATTTAAAACTAAGGGTTCAATTCCCACCCACTAAAGCCAAACTTGTCATGAAGAATGAAGAGATCCAGTGGCTCTTTTTCATTCCAGGCAAAAGCGGGAAGGAATCATGAGGTGTTGTTTTCTCACATCAGCTTTATTTCATGCACTCTAATAGTAATAAAAACAGTGACATTATCTTTGGCACACACAAAAAATTTTTAGTGCTTGTGTTTCAGGAGACGGATGGGAATTTTCAAAATGGAAAAGACTTTAGAATACATACCAGTGTTATTACAATATTGATTTTCTATGCCAGGATCTATGGGAAAAATACAACAAGGTTACCAATATCGATTGAAGAAAACGAACACATTTTATTGGCCAAAAACATTGTCTTTTCTTATGAAAATAATGAAAAATGATGTGTCCTCGCGATAACTATTTTTAATCAATATGGACCTTATTTGGTCCAAATCCACCAGCTGAGTTCCAGTACAATCATGGGTGCTCTTTGAGCTAAGGGTTTTGATGAGACTTATTTAACTCTGTCTTGAACTAAAGGAATCCCAATGAATGTAGAGGGGTAATTCCATATGAAATCATCCAGAGGCTGACACCACTATATCTCAGATATTTGCTATTTTCTCAAAATATGACCACTATGATAAGAAATAAAAAGCCCCAAAATTTCAGCTTCACATCTCTTACGGTTTTCTCTTAATCACACTTTCAAATTTTGCTGACGTCAGCAATTTTCTGTCATTTTTTAGAAACTTTTATTGGCCAAATAGTGAGGCAGCTCAAAAAAGAGAGACATCTTGGGTGCTTTACAATGACATAATATGCAGCATTGACACTCCAGCTGCCTCAGTATTTGGCCAATAAAAGTTTCTGGTTGGTCCATGTTGGAGCATACAAACAATTTTGACATCCTCAAAGAACTTGTCTCCACTATCATTCCAATCCACCAAAAGTGCTTGTATTTACACGCAACATACTGCATTAACTCAAATGATTTATTGGTCTCTGGTCCTGTATTCTGGAAATAGAATCACTTTAAATCATCACTGGTTTTATTTTATATCATAAAGCAAGAGTAGCTGGGATTTGCTCAAAATAATGATATGATCTTGTGTCAGGGACCGTTCTCCCAATTTGAAACCACCCACTCCATCACATGGTGACTTTCCGTGACTTGTAGCACATTCGAAAAAGAGAGACATCTTGGGTGCCTTTCAATGACATAATTTGTAGCATTGACACTCCAGCTACTGTGAATGGAAGAATATACACCATAACAGATGCTGATTTTTGTAAAAATTGCCAGTTGCATATAAACTAAAGATTTTCTCATTCTGAGATTTAAAGCACTCACCAAAAATCATATTGTACATAGATTTAAAGGAAGCTAAGTTTATTATTTTATATATTTATCAGTTAATACACTTAAGATTACAAATATAGTTCAAATTAAATCATATATAAAGGTTGTTAGCATTAATCACTTGCAGTACTTTAGTTTTATTGCTTATACAAGGTCGCTAAAAAGCAAAAGTTTCATGCTCCATAAATTTCTTGCCTTTCATATACCAAAACTAAAACTCTGCTCCAAAGTAACTTTAAGCTATACTCTTTAAGATGGAGCATTGACATTTTATGTCACAAGTGGTCAACAACCCTGATTTTATGGTTGAAAAGGGTACTTCAAGAAATGAAAATTTTAAATTTCATATGCCCAAAATGATATTTTCCCATCATGTGATCAGTGATCTGATACCAAATTTGGAATCAGCAGGCACAGAAATGGGTTGTCACCTATTTTCATCAACATATGTGAAATGGTTACCAAGATATCCAGAATTTTATCGAGGCGCAATGCGAAAAACTAAGAGGCGTTTAATGTGAAAATTGCTGATGTCAGCAAAATTTGAAAGTGTGATTAAGAGAAAACCGTAAGAGATATGAAGCTGAAATTTTGGTGCTTTTTATTTCTTATAATGGTGGTCATATTTTTTGAAAATAGTTAAAATCTGAGGTATAGTGGTGTCAAATTTGAAATTTGCTGGATGATTTCATATGGAATGACCCAGAGGAAAGATACAGGGGCGCCGGAAGCACGGGGGCAGTGGGGGCAGCTGCCCCCCTGCCCTCGGAAAAATTGCCAAATTCTTTTATTTTCCTATTGTTTTGCCCTAAAATTGTTGCTTCTGCCCCCGCCGCCCTGCATTGCTTCCGGCGCCCTTGGAAAGATACCCAATAGCACTTTTTGTTGTAGAATGTATTATTACCCTATGGTCAGGGCAGCAACTCTGTTATGCAATCTGATTGGCTGAAAACGCTCAAATGCAACGTAACGATAGGTCATTAATATCCAGTAATGCTCGCTCATCATGTCAAATGCTCAAAATATTTCGATTTAGAACGATTCACCAAATGGCTTTGTTGTAATGGCTTCAAACGCGATACTAGGGTAATCGTTAAGGGTCATGACCATGCCCTTTCCATTGGGTAATAAACCATATAATAACTGTTTCCTTCGGGCAATACCAAAAATATTAACCCTCAGCCTCTGTACAAAACCTCGCAAGCTCAGTTTTTTACTGACAGCTTCAGGGTAATTTTTCTGATACTGCCCTCGGAAACAGTTAATAAAGGCTTAGTACAAAAATTTTGAACATAAGAAATATGTGCCACAACTCTGGATAAAACTATTTTGGATAATTTCAAGTTTTTGATGCCTTTTATAGTGCTGAAACATTTCACAAGTCCCCTTTCCCCAGTATCATTACATCTATGGTTAATAAAAATATCTGTCACTTTTGAAATAATTGTAGTCTGGAGAGTTTTTGCTATGGTAGTAGACTGGATAGAATGAATAAAACAACAGAAAAAAATATCTAAAAAAGATCATCTCAGTCTAATTACCCTCTTTACAGCTTTCAATAAATGCAGCATTAACTTTGTTGCGCCCTGCAAGAAGAAGAATAGCAATTCAATGGCATTTTGAGATTTTGTCATCTTTGAGATATCCTTCTACAACAAGCAATCTCCAAGAATAGAACAAGTTGATCCACATCTAATTTTGCCCAACTAGCTGAGTTAATTTGTTAAACCATGTTAAACCATTGTTAAACCTTGTAGTGGGCCAACATGACAGAAATAGGGCCAAGTATGTGATGGGCAATAGAGGGCAAACTTATCTAGAGCCAATCTGAAAATTTTCAAACCATTGGAAGCTTGTCAACTTGCCTTATGTCCTACTTGTCCCACCTCGACAGGTGTTAAGGTGGGACAAGTCAAGGTAACACTCTTTCAAGTCATGTGTAGCCATGTGTGCATCAGATTTGTAGGTGCTTCCAGTTCCATACCACCATGCGGCAGTACTCTGTGCTTAGGGGTTATCGTGTAAACAAGATTAGGAGTCAAGGCAAAGGGTTTTTTGTCTAGCTCTCCCTGATAGAACTCTCCACAATATGGAGGTATGATACAAATCAAATGCACACTGCTCTTTAAATAATTGTCCAGGGTAACATCGAAAAAGCTGAAAATGGTGAGCATCCAGGTCTGGTAGTGGTTTTCGAGACGTTTCGGCCAACAACCATTTCGGCCAACCTTGTTGGACGGTTTGGCCAGCCTTAGTGTATGTTCGGCCAACGTTGATAGTCGATTCAGCCAACGTTGCTACATTGTGTGATTAACATCGGCAGAGACGTTGAGTTATGTTGGCCAAAAGTTCCCCAAGGGTTGGCCGAATCATCTCAGGAACATTGGCCGAATCGTCACACAGATTGGCTGAAATGTCTTTGTTGGCCGAAAAGGAGGTTGGCCAAACTGACTGTTGGCCAAAACGACCACAGAAGATAGAGCATTTGCCTACCAGTCTGGAATGTATAAAATTTGTATGCTGGACAACAAAATCTGAGGTTCTCCATGTACGCCAATCATTTTTTTATCAAACTGAAAAATATTTGTACGCCAATTGGTGAATTAAGCAAAACGTACACCAAAGTGTACACCGAAAATCAATCATGTACGCAGGACATGTCCGGTGTACAGCCTTTAGATTCCAGACTGGTTTGCCTACCAGTCTTGTGCACTGAGAATGCACTGGTTTTGGAGCTCATCTTTCGGCTGTTGAAATTGTTAATTAAAAGTGTTAGAGATGGCTGTAAACAGTACTGTACTACTGATGGAATGACTTGTCTTGTGACAATTTCATTCTTGTTTTTTGTTCTTCCCAGTCTCTAGCGAATTTGTAAAACCAAAAGAAAGAAAAAATATTTACCACTGTAAGCCAAAACGAAGATGTAAAAAGTAACCATGAAAATTAACATCCGGTTTGAAGACGAGATCTCCATCTTCTGGTTTTCTGGTTCTGGGTTTAGTACAAAAAATACCTGGGTAGGCCTTGGGTAGGTAAGCCTAATAACTTGGCTAGACTAGGACATTTTTGGGCTCTTTTTATTCATCATCACATCGTGTTTTGATTTATAACATGTAGATAAATCAAGGAGCATTTCACGATACTTTACACGATACTTAAGACCAATGTGAAGTTCGAAACTTCAATTTTCATCCATGATAGTAAGTGTGCTAGTTTCAAACACATCACAAACAAATTACGAAGTGCTGCTAGACTTATTACTTGAGTCCCAGTTATCGCTCATCAGACCGAGACTATTATCAAGCATGTTGGTATTTCAATAGCGATAACTACGACTCAAGTAATAAGTCTAAAGTGCTGCACCAAGTCACCAAGTGCCTTCATTTCCTGCAAGCCGCAGCAACAACAACATTTCGAAAACGAAACAGGAAACTGGGACACCTGGGATCCATAATCTCGGGGAGGGAAAGGGCAGAAATCAGTAGGGGCTCTTTATCAAATATTTAGATTTCTTATTTATGAATAGTATAACCAGAAGCTTAAACATTTTGATTAGAAAACAAACGAGAGATGACAATTGTTTGTTTATTCACTGTATATTCGACTGTACTTTCCAACAGTCATCATCAGAGTAACGATTTACTTACTGCAACGGTTAAACATAAAAATTAACACTGATATCGCTAAAGAAGATATGAAAAACTTGTTAATATTATGCACAAAAAATGTCCATTTTACATACAATGACATAATATATAGACAGACGGATGGTGTAGCGATGGGTTCCCCACTTGGGCCAGTGCTTGCTGGAATTTTCATGGTAGAGTTAGAAAGATCTGTAATGCCCCAACTATCAGAATATATGGTACCTTGGAAACGTTATGTTGATGACACGATCACTGTTATTCAAAAAGATGCAATTCAATTAGTTACCTCGAAGTTAAACAATTTCCATAGCCAGATTAAATTCACAAATGAGGAAGAACAAAATGGAAAAATCTCCTTCTTAGATGTTCTACTTGTCCGGTCGAATAATAATATCGATACTACTGTATATAGGAAACCGACAAACAATGATGTCTATTTACATTGGCAATCATTTACACCAACAGCATGGAAGAGAGGTACACTAAAGACCCTCTTTCACAGAGCTTATAAAATATGTTCCAACACAGAGTACCGTAACAAAGAAATCGAACACTTAAGTAAGGTATTTAGTGAAATAAACGGATACCCCAAATGGCTTATTTCACAAGTTAAAAATCAGCTTGAGAAAGAACAGGAACAAGAGTCTGAAACAGGTAGCAATAATATCGAAAGGCAAGAGAGTAATAATGATGAAAATGCTAATGATGAGAATGTTATTAATGAATCGAGAGAAAGCATGCTTATTTTACCTTATCGGGGAAAAGAGGAGATAAAGTGATTAGATCATTAAAACGAACCATACAGAAATCGATACCAAATAACGGAAAATTTAAAGTTGTATTTACAGGGACAAAACTGGGGTCTTGTCTAAGCATCAAAGATAAAACTAACATAGAGCATCAACATAATCTCGTCTACAAAGTAGAATGCCCGAATCCAAATTGCAATGAGTCATATGTTGGAGAAATGGGAAGACGGTTGATTGAAAGAGTTAAAGATCACAGTGGCAGAGATTGTAATTCCCACGTTTTAAAACACTCAATGGATTCTGGACATAACACTGTTAATTTGGAAGACTTTACGGTGTTATCGAAAACTCATCGCAATTATTATAAAAGGAAAATATCAGAGGCTCTGGAAATAAAGAAATTCAAACCCTCATTGAACAAGCAAGATAAATCAATACCACTGAAACTTTTCAATTAATACCGTTATTTACGTCATGTTTGATTCAGGTTTCCCCCTTTTGTTAGTAATCCAGTAAAGTCTCTATGACAACAATTGTGTAATTTCAAATTTCGAATTTTTATGTTTAACCGTTGCAGTAAGTAAATCGTTACTCTGATGATGACTGTTGGAAAGTACAGTCGAATATACAGTGAATAAACAAACAATTGTCATCTCTCGTTTGTTTTCTAATCAAAATGTTTAAGCTTCTGGTTATACTATTCATAATTAAGTTGTATGCACGTATAGGCCCGGTCATCATAATAAAAAATCCCACACACCGCAAGCATTTTCGCGCACGCGCACAACACTGGTGGGCAAAAGATCAACAATGGCCGCAGAATCAGCTGTGAGAACAATGTCAACCCACTACAAATCTCTCGATTCAGTGGCTAAAAAACGTTATAATGAAAAATTGAAGTATTCTAAGGGTACAGAAAGCTTACCAGATCCTTTCTCTCTTTCCGACGGGTGGTCGGAAAGCCCAAATGGTTGGCCTGATGTCTCTTTTGGTGATATTTATCTCTACTTGATACACACGCCGGGTAGTTACACAAAAGAAGAATTGAAAGCCTACAAATCTCTCGAAGCTTACAAGTAAGTATTTTTTAAAGTTTTACAATAAAACAGGAACAACTTTCTTCTTTCTTCTTGTGTTGAATTTGAAATTTAATATAAGTAAAATCAAAATACAGCAATATCAATTTGGTAGGGCATTATACCTCAAGTTGTTTCTATTGAACCAACACAATGAAGAGTAGATAATATTAACAAATTGTCTTTCTTCAGTGTAGCATTCATCCAATATTTTTCTTCCTTTAGATATGTTGTAAGTGGACATGTACAGACTGTTTTTATGCACAATGTCAGTGATAAGAGCCCATACTGTTTTCTAAAGTCAAAAGTATTGCCATCACAGCGAGTTTCTGGACGTTTACATGAGCCATGGATTTGTGTTGAGAAGAAAAGTGGATCAATATACTGTGCACACTGTACATGTTTGGCTGGGTAAGGCTTTGGTACTCAAATATCATCCAACATCATTCAAGAAGTCTGTCATATTGTATTTCTTTTGTCCAGTTTTTACAATATATGACATATGTCTTTCCTAGGCTTGGTGAAACATGTAGCCACATTGCAGCTGTCCTTTTAAAGTAGAGATTGGTGTGAGGATTGGTCTTTCAACAGTTTCTTCGACAAGTGAAGCCTGTAGATGGAACAAATCTTTTAGAGATGAGGTACGGTCGTACATCACTTATGAATTTTGGCTTTTTTAGAATGTGGTAGAAGTAAAAATATAATGTACCTACTGCTGGTACATTACTTGTTATTACTTCTGTTCCACAAGATTAAAATAATAAATTAATACCTCTTTATTGTATTTACAGGTAGAGCCAAGTACTATTCATCAGAAGATGGACTTATTCAAAGGTACACACAAGAGTATTCCCCAAAGTTGTAACCCAAGTGGATCTGATCCTCTTCCTTCTGACATTGAACTGCAAAATCTGAAAGATATCTTACCAAACGCATGCTTCTTCTCAATCATCCCAAAAATTGATAGTGAAGAAACTGATACTGCATCTGAAGATGAAAGCCAAGAATTATTTCCTCCACTGCTCAACTCCTTATATGAACAACCATTTGCTGATTTAACAGGTGAAAAGCTCAATGCATATGTCAAGTCTGTCTGGGCCAAGTATCAAGTAACTGATCAGCAGCTTGAGATGCTAGAAAAGCAAACAAGGTCTCAATTCATAAGTGAATTGTGGTACAAACACAGAGAAGGAAGAATAACAGCTTCAAAAGTTCACGATGTTGTACACATTTTACCTTCAACTGATCCTTCAAATCTTGTTTCACGTATACTGGGGTACATCAGCTACAACCTATCAAGAGTTCCTGCAGTCAAATATGGTCTTGACAATGAGTCTGCTGCCAGAGAATGGTATAGCAATGAAATGAATTCAGTTCATCAAAATTTCAGTTGTAGAGAGAGTGGATTTTATATCAGCAAATCAAAGCCCTTTCTAGGTGCAAGTCCTGATGGCATAGTTGTTTGTTCTTGTTGTGGTAAAGGTCTTCTTGAAATAAAATGGTCTTTTAAGAATAAAACGAAGTCTGTGAAAGAAGCAGCCAGTGAAGATCAAGAGTTTTGTCTGAATAGTGATTTATGTTTGAAAACAAATCACAGATACTATTCTCAAGTTCAGTTTCAGATGTTTGTCCTTCAGGTTCAGTATTGTGACTTTGTCATTTGCACAGATGTTGATAAATATCAGCATCGAGTTTTCTTTGACAGCCGTTTCTGTAGCAACATGATATCCTTATCTGAGTCATTCTTCTTCGGCCATATTCTTCCAGAAATAGTAACAAAAAACATAGAGTCAAAGCAGGATGATACTGTTGAAAGTGATGTTGATGTCTGGTGCATTTGCAGGAAAAAAGCCTATGGAAAGATGATCATATGTGCTGGGGAGAACTGCAAAATAAACAAGTTCCATTACAAATGTATGAACATCAAGCGAAAGCCAAGGAAAGATTGGTATTGTCCAGATTGCTGCTGATTGAGTAACATTTTTGTCCAACATATTGAGTTTTGTACTGATTTAAAGCCACAACTGACCAAAATTATTTCATTTCAGTATGTCTGTGTTGTTTACAAGTTGTTTGCAGAGTTCAATTCTGGGGGTGAAATCTTGTCCATGTCACTTTCCACAAGCCTACATCTGTTCAAGGTCCATAAATGGAATAATGAATTGGTCTTTAAAACACAATGCCAATTCAGCTTTTCTTTATGATTGGTGCATTTCAAGCTGCATCTAGGTATTAATTCCGCCTTAGTTTATTATTTCAGTCTGTTTCTGACATTCATACTCTGAGGAGTGTCAGACGAAAAAAGCTTTTAAGTATGCCCAAAAATGTTTCCACTGTTTATTGCAATCTTGAAGTTTGGTACAGCTCAAGAACTATTCAAACCTGTTTGCTTCCTTTCATATCGATACCAAGCCAGGGCTGACTTCAGAAGTAAGAGAAAAGTAATTACCAGAGAAGTGGAATGGTGAAAGATGTAAACAATATAACTACTTCACAAGCTTTGGATGAAGATTTGTGATTGCAGAGCAGATGGTCATGATGTTGTCAAAATGTGGAACCATATTTAACTGCATTGGAGTACTAATGATCTTGAAAATTTTGATACGTCCAATAGCCCTTTCAACATGAATTCTCACTCTAGCAATTTTCCGACTAACTTCAACTTCCTTTTGACTTAGTTGGCTCTTTCCTTTAGTAAATGCTGGTATAATCAAAGAGGCATTGTGACTGGCAATATCATCTGCAACAATAAAGCCCCTGTCAGCCAAGACCTGATCACCAAACTCAAGCAAATCTAAAAATCCACTTCTCTGGGTAATAACTTTATCTGATACCCTTCCACCATATGCCCTGGAAAGGAAAATTATAGCACCTGTAGGTGAAATTCCAATTAAAACTTTTAATGTGTTGTTGTGCTTGTAGTTTGACCAAGTAAGCTGTCTTGCTTCAAGATTTCCTGGGCGGTCGATGAAGATTTCTGTGCAGTCGATAATGACTTTACATCGGGGGTAACTTTTTTTAAAGACTTTGGGAAGTGTGCGTAAAACATCCTCTTTATCAGGCCAATGAATAAATCCAGAAACTTTTCTTGCAATACTTGGCAAACCAGCATTTAAAATATTGGACACTGTCCCTTTGCTAATCTGGAATCGATATGCAAGATCTTGGTTAAGAAGATTCAAGCGCAATTTCATGAAAACAAGGAGAAGGACATCTCTAGGAGCCAATACAGTGGAAGATGGCAAAACATCACAGACAAAATTGAAAAGCCACAAGAAACAAGCCAAAGATGGTAAACCAGTGAAAAATTGTGCCTTTTCATCAGTATTAACAAACTGAAAACCAAACTTTGATGACTTCAACTGCTCTCTCATCATATCTCTCTCCATTCTCAAACTATGCACCTCAGAATTAAGCCTGTCAACCCTTTCTTCTAACCTTTCCAATTTTTCTAAACACTCCGCATGACTTACACCTTCCAAAACACCCTCATTCCAATCCTCTGTAACACTCTCCATAATCTGAAATGACTCATGGACACTTGACTCAGCAAATTGTGGACCAGTAGGCAATCTTTCAGTTTCTTCTTCCTCCTCCAGCTCTTCAACTTTTTTCAAAACTTCTCTCTTCAGACCTCTTTCATATCTGGCTTGACTTGAAGCTGAAGATGATGTTGTCCTCTTCTCATAGCCAAGATGAAGGGTAGGCACATAATCTGGGCTGCGCTTGTCAGTTGACGCCACACCTGCAAAAAATGAAACGGGTATCATTGGTAATTCTAGTTCTATCCTTGACTGCGACTCTAGGCCCTTTCTTCACAGCTCGAAAACATACGAAAATTCATGAAAATAGAAAGAAGATGTACAGTTTTAAGGTTAAAAAATATGCTCACCATTAATAAAATGAATTCCACAAACTCTAACATCGCTTTCAAGAGGGGGATTATAATCCTTTCTATTAATTGCTGCTAACCAAAGTCTTCTTCTTTCCAGGTCTTTAGGTAAACGACTAAAACTCAACTTCGATCCTTTTGCTTGCCGATTTGCACATCCAGTTATGATACAACTATTAACCATCTCGAAGATTTAGAAATAAACAAGTAATTTTGCAAATATATAGCAATGAAACACGCGAATACTCCGACTAAGAAGTCTTAAAAGCTCAGAACCCGTCACTGCCTTTGCAATGCAAATGGCGCTTGTTGATCTTTTGCCCACCAGCGCCACCAACAGGTCACATGACATGTCGAGTGACGTCACGTTGACCGCCCCTATATGCACATTTAAACAAAACATTGATTCATCCTGTAGTTTTTGGATGGGCAAAGAGAGGCAAAACATTTTCTTACACCTCATTCCCTCCTGGCTTTGTGCCTAAAGGTGGATTTCCATTCAGCACATTTTGTTGCGTGCACAACTTTTTGCAATCGACTTTTGCTCTGAGCATGCATATTTCAAAAATTTTCATCTCTGGGTCTGAGCATGTGATCGCAGAAAAAAGTAGAAGCTCTTTCTACTTTTGCAGTGGATCAATATCGATCGATAGTACGAACCAATCAGAACACAAGATTTTAATTGGATTAACACAGAACAATTAGTTTGCGACCCACATTCTGATTGGAAATTGAAACTTGGCTTGCAATCTCAAAAAGTTGATCGCAAAATGTAGCGCACATGACAAAATGCACTGAATGGAAATCGGCCTCCATTAGCAAAGAGGAACCTGCCTTTAGACACAAACAGTCTATATTTAAAAAAGAGTGGCATAACAAACCAAGTGCTTTTAGGCACCCTCACTCATGTACCGATGTATCCACCTTTTTGCAAACGTACAATTAGTATTCTAAAAAATGTACCAGTGTACTGTTTGCAGGCATGCGCATGTTATGGCTTCGATTTTTCAAGTGTACCATGTACCATGTACCATTTGTATCATACTTGGTTGGTTTTTAGCCTGTCGTATCATTCACAGGAAGCTACGGGAAGCTGTCAACCCCCACCTGTAAGCCATCCCACAGTGCAGTTGTAATCTGTAGCTGAATATTTGAGGTGTGAGTGGTTTTCTTATATCTAGCTTTTAAATACTGGAGATCCAATATTCTATTTACGCACACACCCAATGAACTGTGGTCACTATCATCCCATGAAACAAAATCATACCTGCCTGCTGAAACATCTTTTCTGTAGGTACTGTAGTTTCTAAACTCACTACACTCCCTTCCCAAAAGTATCCGGACGATTGAACAAAATGGCCGCCAACGGCGGTCAAGGGCCTAAGAGCAAATATTTTTACGACAATGTACAGAAGCCCCATAGACTTTTCATGAATGAAATTGGGCATGAAAATGATCGCCATTTCACGGGCTTTCATCCTAAATGAAAACTTAAAGTTTATTTTATTGTTTTTATGAAAAAATTCAGGAAAACTTCGAAGCAGTACCTGCTCAAAAAAGGCAAAAAATTTTCAGAGTTGTTTTCTAAAATAGCGATAAATATCACGATGTTTCAGCACATGCATGATGAATTTGATATTTTTCAAAGCAGAAAGGGTTATATTTTATTGTTATGATAAAATTTTTTGTAAAGAAAGATTTTCCGTGAAAATTTCATGGGGGTAAAACCTTGAGTATGACTCCCATTGAGCGATTTTAGAATCATGTTTTTAATACAGAAATTTGTTTGGCCATGTTATGGTGTTTGACATCAAAGATAAGCACAAATTTTCACAAAATCTCGAAAACTAAATTAGATTTTTGATGTTTTCTTAATTTTGAAAGCCAATGGACACTTCGTTAATGAAAAAATTTAAGTTTACAAAAAGCTACCTCTTTTTAGCATATGAAAATTCCACTCACCTTGACTAATGTCAGGCCTTTACCCCTTGAAATTTTCACGGAAATTATTTCTTTACAAAAAATTTTATCATAACAATAAAATATAACCCTTTCTGCTTTGAAAAATATCAAATTCATCATGCATGTGCCGAAACATCGTAATATTTATCGCTATTTTAGAAAACAACTCTGAAAATTTTTTTGCCTTTTTTGAGCAGGTACTGCTTCGAAGTTTTCCTGAATTTTTTCATAAAAACAATAAAATAAACTTTAAGTTTTCATTTAGGATGAAAGCCCGTGAAATGGCGATCATTTTCATGCCCAATTTCATTCATGAAAAGTCTGTGGGGCTTCTGTACATTGTTGTAAACATTTTTGCTCTTAGGCCCCTTGACCGCCATTGGCGGCCATTTTGTTCAATCGTCCGGATACTTTCGGAAGGGGAGTGTATTACAAGACAGCAGTTGTGCTGTTATTATGTCATGCAGCAAAAGTTGGAGACAATGATATGATTTGGCATATTTGTAATGGACTGAAAAATGATGATTCAAATCATTTTGATACCGGACTTGATGGAGTGGATGGGAATGCTTGTGTTCTAAGAAGGGAATATCTGCCACAACAATGGGATAAGACACTGACTCAAGAAAGGCTCTACAGTTTAAGGTACCAAAATTTTATTGACCATGACCTTTTGCCAGGTTTTTGTGTGTATAGATTTACATAAAGACTAATTTTTGTGTCAACATCAAAATTTCCAGTCTTAGGACTTCTATGTTCAAAAAGCTGCTACTAGGATTAACCAGTATTTATTGGAAACCAACTTTAGTGGCCTCTAACATCCGTTGGACTCCTCTACTCCAAAACACAGGAATATTAACCTTTTTCAATACTCTTGTTCATCTAATCGGCTATAGTATGGTCCCCTAAGTATGTTGTTTACCTAGATATGCCATGTCTTAGCAATGCTTCCTTGCTACTTGAAGATCAAGTAAAAAAGTGTTTTAATTAAGTGTTTCTCTGCTGCCAGCCCTAGGTTAGTTTTCAGCTCTCAGAAAGTTTTGCCATCCATCCGAATGGATTGCATACCTTGCACACCCTGCTTGCACACAAACAAGTTTGGTTGTCTGGGAATTTTCGTGCCGGTGTATTGCCAGGTACATAGGTCAAAATTCCCAGATATTATGTGATAGAATTAAACACGGTTCCAACTGACAATGACATTCTTAAGCATGATTTCCGACAAAGAGTTCGTGTTCGTTTCCTCACGTAGACTCTTCAATTGATTTAGTTGGTCACCCCACTGTATCGGATCAGAGGATCAGATCAGAGATCCTTCTCCTCCGTTTCTTTCGTTTATCTGCTTATTTTTCTTTCCCGACGACCAAAGGATCTCTATAAACGCATTGGCATAGTTAGTGTTCCCCCGGGAGACTTGATCAAATTTTTTAAGGGACATGTCGCTCAAGTCTCAAAAACATACCCAGCTTTACACCAATTTTATTGAAAATGTATACCCGATCTTATACCAAAATTGTGAAAATGGAAGCCGTTTTCCTCATGCCAAAATCTCGAAAATCGATACCTTTCCGGGCGGCACGTCCCAAGTACCCAAATTATACAAAGTGCAGCCCCCGGGTAGTATTCATCTTGAAATAAAAATGGGATATTAAAACCTTTCTTTCAACTTGTTTTATGTATTTTGCTAAACTGTACTCTTTTGTATTTTTTTCCAGAAAAGCAGCTGCTTCAGTTGAAAAAGAATATTTGCATAGTCAGTTATTGGCTATTGCCTTACAACATGGATCCCAAAAAGTTGTTGGAATCATTCTTCTTGAATTTTACTTTGATCAGCAATGTCATACATCAAACTGGTGTGGATTAGCCCTCACAGATATACTCCCTGAATGGATTGCAGAATTAAGCAACTGTGAAAAGCTTTTGATATCTAGAAATAAATTGAATCATATTCCCTGTAACCTTGCAACTACAAGGAACCTTACCGATCTTACTCTTGCATATAATTCAATCACTCGTATTCCAAATGAAATTTTCAGGATGCCTCTTCTAGTGCATCTAAGTTTGTCAAACAACAAAATCGGAAATTTGCAACATGTCATGAGATGGAGTAGGTCAATAAAGATACTGGATTTAAGTGGAAACAAGCTTAAAAGAGTTCCCGAATCTATCAGCCAATCTGCATTTAAGAAACTGAACCTTTCCGATAATAACCTGTCTGAAGTTCAACAATGCATTTGTTGCATTAAAACGCTGAGAGTCTTAGATATTGGGAGTAACAGAAATATCAAAATTCTTCCTCCAGAGCTTGCAAAACTCAAACTTTTGAACTATCTTGGAATGAAGAACTTAGACAAGGTAAATGTTTGCCTCTATACCTATTGTATACATATACCTATACCTATATATGTATGCTTATGCCTTAAGCCCCGGCCAAACGATGAAACATCTTGATGCAACATTTGTTGCGGACCAAGTGTTGCGTCGTTTGGCCACCCATCTTGCAGCGTGCACAATTTGTTGCACATATTGCATGACGTTTGAAAACGGTCAAAATTTTTGTACTGCACAACACGATGTTGCATCGTTTGGCCGGGTGTTGTAACATTTGTTAAACGCACGCATGCTTATAGCAAGAAAACTTTCGCGCCAAACCAGCAAAAAACAGCACAACCGCACAATAATGTGCTCTTATCCAAATTCTACCAAAGGCAAAGCAAGTTGAATCATCACGATAATATTGAAGAGTCCAACGAATCAGAATGAGACAATAAAAGGTTTGTTTAGTGATGACAATGTTGACGAGCCCAGTCAGTCTCAGCTTGCTCTTAAAGACGCTAAAAACGCGCGCATGATTACCATAAAAACAAGATCTTTGACTTTATCCCAGTACTTTTTTCAATAAAAAAACAAATGTTGCACGCGAAATGTTGCATCGTTTGGTCACCAACCCAAATTTACCTCTGCAACTCCATATAACAAATGTTGCACGACATGTTGCATCGTTTGGCCAGGGCTTTATGTTAATACTTAATGTGTCATGTTTTATCATCAAAGAAGTTCAATCTATATTCTGCCATTACATCATATATGATAGGCACCTTCTGTGGCATTCAACATATAAAGCTATGGGGGCATAAAGTGTAGTTTAAATAGATTTTTCCACAAGTGGCATACCACTAGAAAGCTCAATGAAACCGCCGATTAACTCTCCAAGTCATACAGCCCAAGGTTGTTATCCCGTTTGGCTTTTTTGTGTTTCGGCTATGTTGAGCCTCCTCTGTAACATACAAATTTATATGTCTTTTTCATGAATGGCGAACTCCAGGGTTAGATTTTTCCACATTTTGCATATCACAGTAGATGGGATTCGAACCTGAACTGCATCAGAAAGCCAACGACGTTTCCACGGAGCTAAAAAGCTCAGTGAAATCGACGAGGATCTCTCCAAGTCATACAGCCCAAGACTCTCCTCTCCTTTTGACATTTTTTCAGCTATTATTGAGCCTTCTGCAGTATCATACATATTTTTCATGATTTGCAAACACTAGGATAGATTTACAACAGATTTACAACACAGGTTAAATACCACAATAAATTCATTGAGCTCTATAGCTCAGAGGAAACTTCGTTGACCAGGTCATGTAGTCCAGATTCGAATCCCATCTATTGTGGTATGTTACTTGTAGAAAAATCTATATCTGTGTTTACCATTCACAACAAAGATGGTTTTAATAGGGTAGATACGAGGTAACTCTGCAACATGTGATTAGCATTCGTAAGCAGGCTAGGAAATGTTTTCACTTTTTATATGAATGTTTTTGGCGATTTTTAATCCATTCTATCGCAATATGATTGTTATATTTTGACTTTTACAGGTCAAAGACCCACCTCAGAAGTTTCTTAGTTCTGTGGAAGGTACCTTGGATTATCTTAGAGCTAAACTTCGCAAACCTACACCTAACTACACAATGAGACTAATGATTTTAGGTGAAAGAAGTAAAGGCAAAACATCTTTAATGAACAGACTTGACATGGATTACTCATTTAATGGGGAACCAGCCTCCCAAGGTAAGGATTGCAACTACTACTACCACAGCTACCACTACGATTATCCCTATCAGTAACAGGTTAACTCGGCCCACTACCAACTGGCCCCGCCTTAACTTTGTCAAGTTGAAACTCTTTCAAGTCATGTCGCCCCATGTATTCGTCCAACTCGCCCCATCTGCTAGTCAACTCAGCTTACCATGAGATTGAGGAAAGAAAACGATTAAGTAATTAAGTGAATCTATCAGTGTGATTATAAAAAGGGGGTGTGGGGCGAGTCCCTAACTTTAAACATGTATATTTCAGTGGGGTGAGTTGACTTTTGAGATGGGGTGTGTTGACTTTGTAGATGGGGCAAGTTGATTTTGAAAGTGGGCGAGTTGGACATGGGGCAAACTCAATATGACTTTGACTACAACTGTGACTACGACTAGGATTAGTACCTCGAATGGGGCTGCAATTTCCACTGTCTACTGCTATTAGCATTACAAGTGAAACTACCAGACTACCGTTGTGACTACCACTACATCTTAAAGTTGTTCTACCATAAGAACTGTCGGTATGATTCCACTATGACTACCATTACAACCACCACAGAAAGATCGATCTTCCAGAAGTAAGGATTTGACTGCTACAAGAACTACTAATACTGTTCCCACTACCACGGCGATTATAACTTTTACTACAACTGTGATTACACGTACAGCTAAATGTGGCTGCCGCTTTGAATATCACTATGACTGTGGCTGCTGCCACAACACGACTGCCACTAAAATGTCACTACTACCAATTCGACTTCCATTTTGACCTAAACAGCATTACGAACAACAGCTTTCGCTCCTCTTTGACTATCACTACAACCTTCTTTCTTGTTTGCCTTCAGTCGTTTCGGCTATGATGGGTGGTGACGTTTGTGCCTGATGGGTGTTTCTAAGCCGATTCTGTGGAGAAATAAGCATCAACACGTCTCGCACTTGTTTTTTGGAGTACCGTTAGAGTTCCGTTGGAGCAGTCATACCGTGTGTGACATGATGGCTTCGAACTGTTATATCATGACCCTTGTTTTCAGCTCTTTCATTTCATTTTTCAATGTACTCCTTCACTAACTCTTATCTCTAGCCGCGTCCTCCCAAGAAACGACTCAAATTTTTCCGTTTTTGAAGTTCCTTTTTACAACGTTTTCTGACATCCTTGCTTTCGTTTACCTCCCTGATGTCTCCATAAAAGATCGGTCGTGGCAAAAGTTATCCATACGAACTACTTGCCCAGTCGAAGTCCATCTTGATTGCATTTTCAGTAAGAGATTTTCAATGCTTGGCATACTCGCTCTTAGTAGAATTTCTTGTTCGTTATCTTGTCATTCCATTTGATATTAATGATTGATCTGAGATGTCGCAGTTGAATTTGTGTTAATTCTGTGATGTGTGTACCAAAGAATGTGCACAACCACTACAATAAGCATTTTAGCTATCACAGATACTATCAATGAAACCACTACTTCAACTACCCGTTAGACTACCAGACTATCGTGTTTTGTAACTATACCATTATAGGAGCTAACAGTTTTCCAACACTCTACACTACCACCAGTACTACGACTGCAACTATATTGCTCTTTTGCTACCTCTACGAATACCACTATTACATGTTTATTTTTTTATAAGCATATGAAATTTTCAAATGAGGCTGGACATTATGCTTAATTTCAATTGTTTTATAACAATAGGTCCATTGTTTTCAGCTGATTTTATGAGCTTACGTATGCTTATAAACTTTATGCTTATAAAAACATGTATTCCAATTAAGCTACAAAACTGCAAAACTACAGCTACCGCAAAACGTCCTGTACTAATACTTCTTCTAAGCATTGCAAAAAGTTAAAAGGTAGGAATTTTTTCTTAGGCGTCAGTGTGAGAAGCATTACAATTGGAAAGAAACCTCCATTCGTTTTTAATTGCATGGACTTCAATGGAGAAACAGATTATCATACTTTACATCAGTGCTTTTTGTCACCGAATTCATTATACCTGTTGGTTTGGAATGTCGCTGATGGTGAAGAGGGAATAGATGCTATGGAACCATGGTTGGACATTCTCAACACAAGAGTGCCAAATTCAACTGTGATAATTGTGGGAACACATTTAGATATGGTCAGTGAAGATGAGATGCAAAATGGGTTTGAGGCAAGAATGAATGACAAAGTGTACGATCGAAGATTAACATGGTTGAAATGGAGAAAACGTTATGAAGTTCCTGACAATGGTATCTTGATGGTGACGTGCGATTCAGAAAACAAATTGTGCAAAGCATGTGAGTATTTGACTGCATAGGAAATATATTAATTCTAAACTTTTTCTGCACGTTTGGTTTGACGGAAAATTTTTCTTTCAGTTTCTGACTTTGTGACCTGGATTTTTACTTGTCAGGAAGCCCATTCTAAAGTGTAGTGAACTGAAATCTTTTCTTCTTTGAGCGTGAACAAAATTAATATTTTTTGAGAGAGCACAGGGAGACTAGGGAGAGAAAAGTGCTAATGGCCATATCAATATATAAGAAAAGACAAGGAGCGCAAGATTTTAGGCCCGCTGTGTGACCAACAGTTTTGTTCTCGCTCTGTTTCCAGCTCTGAGTGTCAGAACCTTTTAGAAAAGTATCACAAATCAAAGCACATGCCTCATTCTACATACATGGTAGGTTTATTTAGAAAAAGCAACCTTTTATCAGCACAAAACTGAAGAAAACTTTCAGCCCATTTCACAGAATTTCTTTCTCCATATGCGTGGCACTTTCGACCGGTCCACTTCAAAGGAAGCCGACATTTCTGATTGGACAACCGTTGGAAGGCTATTGTTGAAAGTGTCGGCTTCCTTTGAAGTGGACCGTAGGTAATTTCAGTCCGTTTTTCCACACTGAAATATTATAAGTCGTAGTATGAGCAGGCTGTATTGCGTGGGGGGCTGGGAGCGAATCTACGACTTTTGTAGTGAGTCTAATGACCATTAGCACTTTTCTCTCCCTAGTTTCCCTGTGCTCTCTCGAAAAATATTAATTTTGCTCACGCTCAAAGAAGAAAGATTTCAGTTCACTACACTTTAGAATGGGTTTCCTGTGCTCGGAGCAGCACTCCCTTTACGGTGCTCAAAGCGAGTATAGAATTTGTTTTTTAAGGAAATCATTTTCACTTTGGGAAAGATTATAATTATGACGATGACGTTGGCATTGGTAATCATGATATCCACGAGGAGTAAAATAGAACTCTAATCTTTCAGCCATTGAAGAACTACGGCAAGTTATATACTCATTTGCAGAGAAGATGACTGTTCCTGATTTTGCGCGTAACATGACTCGTGTTAGTATCGACAGAGATACGATGAAACAGTCAGAACAGCATATAATGGGAGCTAAATTTCCTTCAAGCTACTCATCATTAGCTGATGCAATGAAAAGGCGCCGAGTTGAATTACTTGCAAATAACAAGGTCCCTGTATTGAAAAAGCAAGAATACGATGAAATTATCAGAGAAACTGCTCAAAAAACTGGGGATATCTTTTATCCCGATGATAATGCCACAAAATTTCTCAATACCATCGGTAAGTTTGTCAATATCCTATGGTATTATTTTGCAGAATGATAGTTATTGGCTGAAAGGGTTCCTCGTCGATCAGCGATAAGGGAATAATGCCATTTCCTGTTTTCAACGATCATTTCTCCAAAGCGAGCATAGAACCTCCTGCACTCACGTCCCATACCTTCCATATGTAATGTTTGGGGTTCTTTGATAGCGCAAAGGGAAAAAAGAACACGCTTAGGCCTTAAGGCCTGAGCTTAGAAAGACTGCAATTTTAAAATCTGCAAGAAAAAGAACACACATTTCCCGGAAAGAGAGTTACACTAACACGAGAACTACACAGAAACAACTGCGACGAATGTAAAAACCAAATAAATGAAGGAATATTAATATACAAAAGTAATTAAAGGCACAGATACATTGCGCATAGCAGAGAGGACAAGTGATGCAAATACTTATCACTTGGCCATTGGGTTGCGTACCCTATTATAAAAAAATGCCTGCAGGCAGTCCATAAACCATCAAGGCATACATCTTATCTAGCATCATTCTTATTTGCCGTTTTCTCTTTCCATGGCTCTCCTGTTAATTGTTGTAGCAAAAGTTCAATTTTCACGTTGGAACAAACCTCTTGTAAAAAAGCAGAAGTGAGGTTCCGTATCTTTCAGTGTCCCAATTTGACGAAACCGCATATCTTACATGATAAGCCTTGGCCGATGTTGCCAACATTAAACCCAACTTTTTTTGCAAATCTCTCTTTGCATAGTAGCAGGTGTGGCTAAACGTAGCCAACATTTCAGCTAACATTTGTAACAAATACTAGTTTTGATTGAAGTGTCTGGGACTACTGTCGGAAATTTCGTATTCGGGTTCGTGTCCATGTATTTTTTGTAAATTGTAAATTTGTAAGTAGGTTGTTTCTATAAAAGAATGAGAATGCTGGTTTGCTACGTTTTTCCGCGCTGCAAGCAAGCGCCTTATGTGATACGCATGCGTGGAGCCAACATTTGTTGGGAATGGTGGCCAAACAAAGCCAGCATTGTAAAATTTTGGGTGAATGTTTGATCCCGATCAAACTTCAGCCAACATCACCCAACATTATGTTGGCTCACCCAACAGCGTGACAAAAAGCGGCCAACATTTTGCTCAATATGAATGCTCCACATTGCTCCACATTGACAATGATCCGGCAATCGGTCTATGGGCCAGATGTTCTGTATAAGTAAAAGCAAGGGAAAACATTTTAAAACTTGTGGTAGTAACAAAGAACCATTCCTGTAATGTGAGGTTTTGCTGATTATTTTTCCTAATTTGATAGAGATAAGTGTTTCATCAGTACGATGTATCTGGCTAGTTTAGGCATCATCTAGCAAAGTATAGAGTTAAAGCATTTTATCTATCAGCGTTGATATTCAAGCCATTCGTTTGAATTTGATAGAATAACGCAGATACTGTCTGTTTAATGGGTTTATTGTTGAGGGAATAAACCGCTGCTTCTACTATAGCAGCATTGCTATTGTTATGCTTTTACTGTGCTGCATGCTTTCCTTAAAGTTTGCTTCCATTTTATTAGGTTCCATTGAACATTACCGTGATTCAAATGGGTACTTGAAAAGTCTATACTTTCTGGATCCCTCATGGTTGTATGATCTGATGGTAAAGATTATCGCTTTTGCTGGAAGGACTTGCTACTCCCACAGAACAGACTTGGTCTTCCGTAAAGATATTGAATTGATGCTAACGAAGACGGAAAAGGGCATGTCACGGGAGTTTTTTCCGCCACTTTTTGAGCTTCTTAAACGATTCCAGATCGTGTTCTTTGTTGATAAGGACAGGCTTCTGATACCCTCATTGCTACAATCAGATTCAGTCAGTGATGAAACAAGGTCATTAGAACCAGAAAGGGTGTTGATAAGGCGACATGAATTCTCGTCATTTCCTCCTTGCTTCTGGGGCCGATTTATCAGCAGATTTTTGCACTTCTTGAAAGATCTATTACAAGGTGTTGGTTTACATGCTCAGCCAGATATACAAGGCCAAAGAAGCAATGCAGGTGAAGTGTTTAATGAGCCAACTGATATTTCATACCTGCTTGGTTCTGGTAGATTGCATTTGAACAAAGAGAGTATGATCATCATTCATCCAAGTCTTTTCTTGTCGGTTTGCATTGTCGAATCTGCCGATAACAGAACTGTACTTGAGACAAAAGTATCAAGGAACTCCCTTGGCTTTCTTGGGCTATGTTATGCTGTTGATGTTGTGCATACCTTAATACACGAATGGTACCCTGAACTTGCTTCATATGATATTTTTGATAGGCCAGATACCCTTTACCATGCTGTGTGTCCAAGTTGCATTGATGACAGAATTGAAAGGCCTTGTGTGTTTGGTGTGAGAGAGTATATTCTACAATCATTGGTGCAAGATTACATTGTCTGTCAGAATGGATACGTGGAGAGTTTTCAGGAATTATGCCCTGATGTAATGTTTATGGATGTTCCACCTGAACTTCACTTAAACCCATATAATCTTGATTATAACGCGGCACTATGTGATTCAAGATATTATCAACATTCAGTCATTGGAAATTATGGAGAAACACCAGTTGCTGTTAGGTTATGGAGACCAGACACAGAAATTGGGCCAGAAATTGAAGATGACTTTTACAGTATGCGACGTGAAATTATTGTCACGAGTAAAATTGACCATCCAAACATCATTGAGTTCATTGGCATTGCCCTTCGTCCAAGGCTATGTTTGGTGACAGAATATGCAAGTCAGGGAGATCTGAGACGTTTTATAAAAGAGGAGATTGACCAAGTTGAGCGTATTGTGATTTACCGAATTTCCAGCAAATAGCAAGTGCCTTGTCTTATTTGCATAAACTTGGTATTGTCCATCGGGATGTCAAGTCTTACAATGTGTTAATGTTTTCTACCGACTCAGCAGCTGAGGTTAATGTAAAATTAGCCGATTTTGGAGCAGCAGAGTTTTCATCGCAAAGTGGCTTGAATAAAGTTTCTGGTACACCTGCATTCATGGCGCCTGAAATTGGAGACAAAAATACAAAACTGGAGTACAATGCTAAAGTTGATGTTTTTTCCTTTGCCATGGTTCTGTATGAATGTATCACAAAACGGTTCCCTTTTGCAAACACTTCTAACTTTTATTATCCACATCGACCTATACAGGAAGGAAAACGTCCTCGTTTTTATGATGTGGAATCGACAAGATTTGGATTCCTAACTTTAACTGAGCTGATGCTGAAGGCCTGGGAGCAAGAGCCAATGAAGCGTCCAACATCAAATGAAGTACTTCATCAGTTGAACACACCATGCTTTTGCCTTCTCTATGGCAAACAGCATTTTCAGCGAGTATACAAACCACATGAATTGTTCTTTCTGCAAGATAAACAAGAGTTATGGCAATGTTCTTATGACATCGCTAGTGCTGCAATAATTGTGATGGACATGACAAATGCAACTATTAAGACAAGCATAAATCCCGTGCTACAATACATGAATGTCAATTTCTATACTCAGTCTGTTCATTTGATTGATGCAAACCACGTGGCCATGATTTTGAATACTACAGGCAATGATTACGTTGCCTTCTATTCTACCATGGATTACAGTTTCCTTGGTTGTCACGAGTTTAATGAAGGCATTCACATCACATCATTGTCTGTCACTCAACAATATGTATTCATTGGCATGGATGGTGGTTATTTGCTCAAAGTTCAAAAAGGTGACTTCGTCATTGGTCAATTCACAGGCAGACTAATTTTAATTGAGGATGGACATTCTATTTCTGTGATTACAGCATTTGAATCACATCTATTTGTCAGCTGTGATGAGAATGTATATGAATACATACTGAATTCAGAAGATGCGGATGGAATGGAAATGACTGCAGAAATATCACTCACTGAGTCTGTATCAAATATGATCATTTCACCTGATGGCCTTCTGCTCTTTATATCATTCCAAGACAGCCCTGTTGTAGCTTGCTACTTGATTGAAACCATGAAAGCACTGGGGAACATCAGCTGCGCCAACCTCATTCGTGTTGTTTTCCCTCATAGAAATCCACATAATGAGCGAATAACCAGTTTCTGCGTTCATGCTGACACGCTTTGGGTTGGAACTGGCACCGGCCATGTTCTTATATAC
>JACTAT010000197.1:453722-499330 GCA_014526335.1 Chrysaora quinquecirrha | reverse complement strand
AGCTATGTTTTGATTGTATTTTTCCTTGATTATTCCAAGAAAACTAATCACTTCCGCGTTCATTTCCAGGAATATGACTTTGATGTCGATGCGTTGTTTGAGCATTTGTTCTCAAGTGATTCTGATGTCATGAAGCGAATTCACGAGAGCAGAAAGATGTTAGGTGGGTAGAAATAGCTTCCATGATATATTCTGTTTGACACAATAAAAACTTAGACGCTATAAAAATCAAAGAATATATGTTACCTTTTGTGAAACCAAATTTTATCGGCTTATTTTTCTCCTTATAATGAAAAGTTGTCACACTTTTTAGAATGTCATTTTCACCAGAACTCAAGACCCTTGCCAAACGATCAGACAATTGAGGTTTGCTCTCCAAGCAATGTTTGAACGTTTGGCCACATCGCAAAACATTGCTTGAAAAGCTGAATTGCTTTTCACAAGGCATGAAAAACTTTACGTGTAATGTTTGTCGACTTTGCCAAACTGGACAACGTTTTTTTTGACAAGCAAGTTTCAGATGTTTTGCAAACAATGTTTTGTCATTTGGCTGATGATATTCCTCCACTGTACTTAACATCTTCCACCGTACTGATTTAAATCCCTCCACTGTACTTAACATCTTCCACCGTACTGATGATATCCCTCCACTGTACTGATGATATCCCTCCACTGTACTGAATACTCTCCAGTGTACTGATGATATCCCTCCACTGTACTGAATACCCTCCACCGTACTGATAATATCCCTCCACTGTACTGATGATATCCCTTCGCAGTACTGAAAATCCTCCACTGTACTGATGATATTCCTCCACTGTACTTAACATCTTCCACCGTACTGATTTAAATCCCTCCACTGTACTTAACATCTTCCACCGTACTGATGATATCCCTCCACTGTACTGATATATCCCTCCACTGTACTGATGATATCCCTCCACTGTACTGATGATATCCCTTCGCAGTACTGAAAATCCTCCACTGTACTGATGATATCCCTCCACCGTACTGATGCTATCCCTCCAATGTGACCCACTATCCTTCACTGTACTGATGATATCCCTCCACTGTACTGAATATTCTCCAGTGTACTGCACACCCTCCACTGTACTGCACAGACATTACCCAAGGTGATACAGTTGACATCCGCTATCTCGAACTCTCAAGGGAAACTGGAATTTGTTCGAGATAGCGAATGTTCGAAATAACGGATGCCCCGTATAAATATAAAAAATTATAGTTTTTAAGTCAGAAAAGGAACCCCCTATTAACATTCAGGGTTACTGATCCCAAATTTCATCAAACAAGTCTGGTATTTTTTACATAGGAGTCAAAGCTCATCTGCTTTTATCCTTACTACTGGTGAAATCGAGATAATGGCGATGCAGCACATCTCGAAAGAGAATAGCTTTCTCTATTGTATACATGGGCAGCATATCACTTAGCTGCTGCCATTCCTGCTCCGCTAGGCGAACTTATATATATTTTCAGCCTGTCTCTTTATCCAGTTCAGCAGAAAATTTGGCAAAGTTCGAGATAAAGAGCAGGTTTTCCTCATGGGAAATCGAAAATGGTTCGAGATAGCGAATGTTCGAGATAACGGGGTTCGAGATAGCGGATGATTTTTCTATAAAAACCCTTATACCAAAACGAGGGGAAATGGAAAATCGTTGGAGATAGCGAATGTTCGAGATAGCGGGCAGTCGAGATAGCGGATGTCAACTGTACTTCTATTCCTTTTCTCGTTAGATTGCAAATACCACGAGTACAAAAAGAACGAAGATGGAAGCTCAACAAGGCTGCTCACTTATACATTAACTTTGAATTACACAATTGGACCAAAACATTCAGAAACTAGCGCTTTTGAGGTATCTCTATCTTTTGCATGTTGTTCTTCCAGGGGCGTGGTGGGAATTTTTGTGGGCCGGGAAAATCTAGATTTTCGGGGCCCACTATACAATATTGCGAAGCTACACCATTTTAATGTTAAGGAGGCTAGAAAAAAAACACGAATCTTTCAAAGCTATGAACATGAATAAATGTATGCATGTTGATGTTGCTGCTACCTCGTCTATAATTTGATCAGACGTTATGAGGTGCATATAGTCGTGCTATACACTCATCAGCATCGAGCTCTCAAGGTTTTCTTGCGTCATTCTTGCTCGCAATCTGGTCTTTATCAATTTCAACTTTGAAAAGATCCTCTCGCATTCCACTTGCGTTACTGCGAGAGTTAGCAAATAAAACAAACCAAGAAACCAACGAAGACCTGAACATTTATGAATCTTCTCAGAAATTATCTATAAAATCTGATGTTACAAATGATAAAAGCTTAAAAACAAAAAAAAAAAATCTACAATTAGAGGGGCCCACCAAAAATATTTTTCGGGGCCTACCGGGAAATTTCCCGAGTCCCGGTGTGCCACCACGCCCCTGTGTTCTTCTACAATAAAGTTACTCGTTTAGTATAATGGCAGGTTTAAGGCCTTGGCCAGACAATCGAACATTGTTGGTCCAACATTTCAAATTTGCTTTACCAAAAATGTTAGACCGTTTGGCCACGTCCAAAAACATTGCTGTCCAACATTTTGGAACAACGAAGTTATTGCTAATGTGCAAGCACGAATGCCTTGCTGCTAAGAAATGTTGCTAAATTCTGAAATGTTGAAAATTGTTGAAGCATGACAATAACAAAAGAAATGTTTGACAAGCAATGTTGCAAAGGCGGCCAAACGATCAAACATTGCTTGACAAGCAAAAGTAAGCACATTTATGGCGTGATGATTTGAAAAGTTCAAAAACATTTTTGCTTGACGCACGCAAAAACTGTTGGACGAGAAATGTTTTTGGAGGTGACCAAACGGTCAAACATTTTGCTTGACAAGCAAATTTCAAATGTTGGATCAACAATGTTTGATCGTTTGGCCAGGGCCTAAGAGCAGCAGAAATGCCCTCATTTTTGTGTTCGAAGAACTTCGAACACATTGGTGTGGGGTGGATGTCACTCACTCACTCACTCACTCACTCACTCACTCACTCACTCACATACTAACTCATCAACTAACCAACGCTTGAACAATGGAAAACGTATAACAATAGGGCCATTGTCAAGAATGCCATTAGGGCCATTGTCTCGGCCATTTATGCGCAATTTGCGGTTAGTTGTTCACAATTCGGCCTGCAAGCACTTTTGTCAATATGGGGTCATGTGACAACTGACTCATCCTTGTTTACTAAATGGAACTGGAAAATTGCCACCTTGCTTTGGTAAATGACATTTCAGGCATTCTCAACATTTAACAAAGAGTTTTGCCAAAGAGCGGCAATTTCAAAACAGTTTTCAAAACAAATCATCATTAATATTATCCTCACGATGAAAATCGTCATAATAATAATAATAATGATAATCATCATCATCATCATCATCATCATGATTACTATCACCACCATTGACGGTGTGCAACATCTAAAGGAACGCTACCACCACCACAACCAGCCCTACAACCATCACCTCGACCACCCCTATCACCACAACTGGAACCACCCCTACAACCATCACCTCGACCACCCTTATCACCACCACCACAACTACCCCTACAACCATCACCACGATCACCCCTATCACAACCACCACAACCACCCCTTCAGCACCACAACCACCTCTATCACCACCACCATACCCACCATACAACCACAATCACCCCTACCAACCAGCATCATGATCATCGTGTTCATCAACATCATCATCATAACCACCACCATTATCATCATAATCATTATCGTCATCGTTGTGCATACCGATGAACATCTTTCATCATTTGACCGAAATAGCTATATTCAACCAGAGTCGTTCTTCGAACATGCCCATAGGGCCCCTATGTTTTTATAGGAAGCCTCTTATAAGAAACTACACATGACATAAAATCTAGTAGATTAGTATCAATTAATCAAGTTAATTAAGTAGGTAAAATAAAGTAGAGTTGCAACTTAAATCTAAGAAAATTTTCCAATTTACCATTAAGTAAATTTAACATTAAGTAGATCCATAGTAAATGCCTTTTCTTATGGTTTTCAGGAATCCATAAGCAATCAACACTACTTTTTATGATATCCTTTTTTTCAAACCTTACGCAAAAAAAACATTAGACTGCCCTCGAATAAAGCCTCGTGCTTCAAGAAGTAGCATGTCTATTTCTATTTATATCGCTTATTCTTATGAGGTTAAGAAACTCTTCAAAAAACTTTGACTACTTTAAAATGCCAAAATATAAGAGACCCTGCTATAATTTATGGACCAAATTTTCTTATAAAAAAGAGTGTATTTTCAGATAAACGTAAGATATTGATGTTACCTGGTCAGGTTTCGAACCCGTCACCTCTTGCTTCTGCTTGCATCGAACCTGTGATCTGTTCAATGAATCGTCTCCATCTAACCGTTATATTCTTGATTTTTAGACCTTCAGTAAGGATAACACCCCAGGATCGTTCTACGTCATAAGAACAGAGGTAGTGTAAAGTTTCAATTGTATTTTTTTATTCAACGTTACCCCCCCTGCCCCATCATTACCTACTTTGGAGTACCGAATAATCGTCCCTCCCCGCTTTTTTTAGGTTTACAACAAAGGCATTCCTTATGCTGATAGTTTTCATGTCGCATCACAATACTGTTTGACGAGGCTTGCTGGCAATCGCTGCAAAATGAGGTAAGAATATTACCTTAGAAAGACCCTTAATTTAGTAAAGAACTTAGCTCAAAGCCTAGCTCATACGATTCCTTATTTTTGGATCTCTTTTGGAATCCAGAGAGAAGGTCAAGAAAGTAAAGAACCTAGCTCAAGGTCTATTTCCTAAAGTTTCTTAAAGAACCTAGCTAAAGGTCTAGATTCTAAAAATTCATATTTTTAGATCTCATTTTAAAGGTCTCAAAATTGAAGAACCTAGCTCAAGGCCTAGTTTCCAAAGTTTCTATTTTGGACTTCTTGATCAAATTGTTGTGAAAAATGTTCCTTGATAGTACCTTAATACTAACTGCAAATTTAGTTTCCTTTGGTGCCATTAGTGTTAGAAAGAGACGTTTGTATGTGAGCAGAGCTGGAGACTTCTCAAAGAAACATTGGATGCATGCATAACATACAATTTATGCGAGTTTTGACTGCAAATGAATGGAACGGGCTTCCTAATTCTTGATTATTTACAGTGATAAAAACATTCAAAATTTAAGAGATCTTCAGGAATTTTCTCTACAGTAGTATAAGTTCTTTGCCTTCTACATGCAGGTTCCTTTTTATGAAGTGTTTCTTTATAAAAATAAGCGTGTGGTTTTCATTTATTGGTTGCGTTTTTCATACGCTTTGATCTTTTAACCAGGTAATTGTTTTCTCCTGATTATTTTCTAGGATACACTCTGAAGTGATTTACACAAAGTCCGTTTTCGCTGTTGCAAGAAGTAGGCCCTTTTATTTTTTCTCAAAAATTTTATACTTCAAAAGGTCATAATAGGTCGGTTTTGCGGGGGGAAATGCGTTGATATCTTTGTTATTTTCTATCCTTATTTTTTATGTTTTTATTGTGGAGGTTGAAAGGCCCTGGCCAAACGATCAAATATTGTTTGTCAAACATTTGAAACTTGCTTATTAGGCAAAATCTTTTACCGTTTGGCCACTTTGCTGAAGATTGGTTGTCCAACATTTTTGCTTGTGTCATGCAATTGCTAACGTATCGACCAAAAGTATTGTTAACGCTTTCAATAGCATTTTCACAAAAAACCAGTATTTAACATTGTTGCTTACTTTTGTTTGTCAAGAAATGTTTTGCGACGTGGCAAAACGTTCAAACATTTCTTGGTAAGCAAATTTCACATGTTTGACAAACAATGTTTTGAGCGTTTGAATATTCAAAATGTACATCAAGTTAATTTCATGTAAAATTTCACTCCGGAGTTACACATACGCCATCATGTCAATTTCCTCCATTCAATTGCAACAAATACTCCCAGCCTTGGCCAAACGATCAAACATTGTTCTTCCAACATTTCAAAATTGCTTTACAACAAATGTTTGACCGTTTGACCACGTCCAAAATCATTGCTTGACAAGCAAAAGTAACAAAAATTGTGGCGTGATGTTTTTGAAAAAGTTCAAAAACATTTTTTTGCTTGAAGCGAACAAAAGATGTTAGATGAGCAATGTTTTTGGACGTGGCCAAACGGTCAAACATTTTGCTTGACAAATAAATCTCAAATATTGTATCAACAATTTTTGATCTTTTGGCCAAGGCTTAAGGCCAGTAAGGCACTCGCCAAATGATCAAGCAAGAGGATCAAGCATGTGAAACCTCGTTATCAAGCAATGTTTGAACATTTTGCCACATTTTGGGAAGAAATCAGCAACATTTTTGTGCAATGTTTTTTGAAATTTCAAAAAAATTTTCGCTTGACACAAACAAAAAACGTTTGACAGCCAATTTTTTGTGACGTGGCCAAACGGTAAAACGTTTAGCTTGATAAGCAAATTTTGAATGTTTCAGAAACAATGTTTAATTGTTTGGCAAAGGCCTAAACAGTAGCCGACATCTGATTACATTTTTGTCATTACGTCATTATATAGCATCTGTATTTGTCTCCAGATATGATTCAAAGAAATGCTGACCAAGCCTTCCGTGATTATTTCAAGAACCTCGGTGAGTTAATCATTCTTTATTTCTCCTATAGTCTTTATTATTAAAGCTGTTGTTCACGGGCCATCCAGCCGGCCAGAAACCTGCTCCACGTTGGCACGTAGAGATGATTGGCCATTGCCCTGTTTGATGAGTTGCCCTGGTCTGCGAATATTCTGTGGGGGCAGACCCAGGGTCAATTTCTCGTTGGACCTTTCCATCACTTAGACATGCCAATGAAGAGAAAAGCTGGGTTTTCTGATTTTGGTGACTTTCGCTTGCCATACAAGCCTGAGACCGGTAAAGTCGCGTGCACTGATTAATGTGGCTGCTGTTGTTACTGGGATGGAGCCTAAGATTTTCGGCCATTGTGGAGGAGCAAGCCAGTGGTTTCCCTGCAGAAGCCTATTGTCTGGCATACTGTGTCTTATCCCCTAACTTTTCACAAAACGCTTCTCTAATCTTTATTAATTCTTTTTAATTTGCCATAGAGATATGATAAAAATTCTATGATTTTAAGTGTCTTTCTATTGAATCCATATCTTGTTGTTATGGTTATGTTAGGTGGTTAGAGACCCTTTGTATTTAAATGCCATTCTGTGTTGTCTTTATTATCATAATAACCTTGCGTATCTGCGGGAAACTTTTCAGCTAAATTGCTTTTCGATGACTAAAATATTTAAGAATTATTTAGCACATGAAATGGACAATGAAATTGTTTAAATTACTTATAAATATGCTCTTAAAATTGATAATTGCCTATGATGTCATCAACTAATTAACTTTGCCTTGTCATGGAATATTAAAACTTAAAACTGGGCTGCAGAAATCTGGAAACTCAAACAGGATTGTGCTGTCTTGTGTTTTTACACGACTTAATTTGACTAGAATGATGAGCATTTATACTGATGTTGATCGAAAACAACTTCATAGTTATCATTCTGTCACAAGGACGAGTGAAGAAGATTATGAACAATATATGTGTAGGTTTTAGCTTTTATGTTTAATTATTCTAGTCTTCAAAGTTTGATATTTTGTTCGTGTGATTAAGATTGAACATCAAAATTTCTAAAACAACAACAACACAAAAAATAATTGAGTTTTGGTTCGATTTTGGTTTACTGTATATGATAGTTTACTGTAGTTAACTCAACTTTGATTTACTTAATTTTATTTTGGTTTATTTTAGTTTTCTTTTATTTATTTCATTTCACTCACGTTTGCTTTAGTTTCTTAAGGTTAGTTTAGGTTACTTTAGTTAACTTTGGTTTACCTTGGTTTACTTTTGTTTACTTACTTTAGTTTACTTTCGTTTACTTTAGTTTACTCTAGTTTACTTTAGTTTACTTTAGTTTACTCTAGTTTACTTTAGTTTATTTTAGCTTGCTTTGGTTTGCTTTAGTTTACTTTAGTTTTCTTTAGGTTACTTTAGTTTGCTTTAGTTTACTTTAGTTTGCTTTAGTTTACTTAAGTTTACTTTGGTTTTCTTTAGTTTACTTTAGTTTACTTTAGTTTACTTTAGTTTACTTTAGTTTACTTTAGTTTACTTTAGTCTACTTTAGTTTACTTTAGTTTACTCTAGTTTAATTTAGGTTACTTAAGCTTGCTTTGGTTTGCTTTAGTTTACTTTAGTTTACTTTAGGTTACTTTAGTTTACTTTAGTTTGCTTTAGTTTACTTAAGTTTACTTTGGTTTACTTGAGTTTACTTTGGTTTACTTTAGTTTATTTTGTTTACTCTAGTTTACTTTAGTTTACTTTAGTTTACTCTAGTTTACTTTAGTTTATTTTAGCTTGCTTTGGTTTGATTTAGTTTACTTTAGTTTGCTTTAGTTTACTTAAGTTTACTTTGGTTTACTTGAGTTTATTTTGGTTTACTTTAGTTTATTTTGTTTACTCTAGTTTACTTTAGTTTACTTTAGTTTACTCTAGTTTACTTTAGTTTACTTTAGGTTACTTTAGTTTGCTTTAGTTTACTTTAGTTTGCTTTAGTTTACTTAAGTTTACTTTGGTTTTCTTTAGTTTAGTTTAGTTTACTCTAGTTTACTTTAGTTTACTTTAGTTTACTCTAGTTTAGTTAAAGTTTACTATAGTTTACTTTAGTTTACTTTTGTTATCTTGAGGTTACTTAAGCTTTCTTAGTCTTTAGGCTACTCTAGTTAAGGTTATGTTCCTTTATTTTAGTTAACTTTGTTTTACTTTAGATTACTTGAGTTCACTTTAGTTTGACACAGTTAGTATCTTCAACAATGACAGATAACTATTTATTTTATTGAGGCAGCCCCAATAAATTTCAGGAGAAGAAAGTTTATTGTATTTTTTGATTTAATTTCTAGCTCTTCTGCTGACTGAGAAATCTGATGCAATACCCCTGAAATCACAGAAAAAGAGAAAGAGGCAAACCCTGAAGCAGAATTCAAGAGAAGATGTTCCAGCTGCTAAAAGCAAAAGTGATAGATTGTTGCAGCCAAGTGGCATTGAAAAAAGTAAGTTGTGGATTTAGCACATCATTAAGATTTCTTAAAATTTTTATTACTGTTAAAGCTCTATTTAGCCCCCAGGAGGGGGTCTTATTTCATTTTGGAGGTTTTTGAGGGGGGCTTGTAAGAGAGAGGGGGTTTGTTGGAGAGAGGGAGCTTAATATATTATTTAGCATATTTTGTTCTTTATTTGTCGAGAAGAATGCTACAGACATAAAAAAAATGAACGATAAAAGAAAGTTATAACCTTAGATCACATGAAATTCGTAGTAACTAAGTAGTTATTGGTTGTCGTAAGACACAAGTTTTGGATATCTAACACGTTACAACTCAAATATATCCAGTCGGGCATACAACTTAATGATAAAAAGGGTGACCAGAAGCTTAAACATGTTTAATTAGAATTGCAAACGAAAGATGACAAGATTGTTTGCTATTCACTGTATATTCAACTACACTTTCCAGTAGTCATCTTCAGAGTGACGATTTAAAATAACGTTACAACTTAATTTCATTTAATTTCGTTGGTTTACTACTGAACTTTCAAGTGGCCAAAATCAGAGGGAGGCTTAATAGAGAGGAGGGGCTTATTTCAAATTTTTACTTGAAAAAGGGGGCTTAATAGATAGGAGGGCTAACAAGAGAGAGGGGGCTTGATAGAACTTTTACCATATGTCAGTTCAATGAAACCAACCTTGTTTCTTCTTCTAGTGTCTGATCATAACTTGGAGAACCCAGAAATCTTACAGCCCTCGTATTCGAGCATTTCACACATGTAAGTAACTTCTCTATTAAATACACTCACGCTATCGGATCTATACGCACTACTGTGGTGGTATGTTTTGCGTACTGTGGTGGATATGCACCACTGTTGTATTATATTATGCTTGATGTGGTGGTGTCTTGATACGCACTACCGTGGTGGGTTATTGTGCTTGATGTGGTAGATTATCATGCTAATTGTTGTGGTATTTTTGACATACTGTGGTGGATACACGCCACTGCTGTGGTATATTATGCTTGATGTGGTGGTACGCTTTGCGTACTGTGGTGGATACAAATTCATAGCAAAAATCTACAGGTTAAATAAGAAAAACCACAAAATCCACTACAGTACGCAAAAACTTCCACCAGGTCAAGCATAATAACCCACCACAGTATTGCTTATTCCCCACAGTAGGCATGAAATACCACCACAGTCGTGCGTATAGATTCTCTAGCGTGGTAATGGAAAATATGAATGAACTACTGGAATACTGGGTTTATTACCAGCATTTCGATCGGAATTGGGGTATAAATTCCCCCTTAGTCAATTATTTCGGTCTTTTGCTGACGTTTGTACTCTGGTTCTGTACAATTTAAAAATTATTCATTGCCATTTCAACATTCTCGTAATATAGAACTCTCTGCATGAAGCCGGATCTTTAGAAGAGGGCATCGTTCAGTAAAGTAGAAGTCATTTCTACTTGCTGTCATTCGCTGCGACGAACGGACGAGCAGAAAACTCAGTTCTGCGCATGTGTTGCTGTGAAATCTTACCCTTCAAGCGATTAATTGGAAATCCGGCTTAAGAAAACGCTTGTTCCAATATCGGAGCAGCACTTCCTTTCACTGTCTTTACATATATTTATATTTTCAATATCTGTTCTATTTCAGTTCAGCTGTGAATGGATCAAAATTATTTCAAGCTTTTGCGGTTCTGTAAGTAGTCTTACTACACGTATTTTTTATAAGAAACTCTTTATAAGATACCCACACTCAATATTTTCCGTTTTTGGCCCATTATATTGGGCCCTTTTCTTCAACAATCGTTATATTTTTTCATAAAGTAAGGTTGACCATTTGTTGATCTACAGTGAAAATTATAGCAATCATCAAGTGACCAGTGGTTTCGACCAGTTTGAAACTCCCCAAACAACTCCATCCAATTCATCATTTGGAAACATTCCCAAACTTTAAATATAAAGCAATACAAGCCCTTTGAAACATTGCTAAACAGTCAAGCACTGCATTTTTTGACACAAGACCAAAGAATTTTCGAAAAGAAGGGTGTGTGACACACAACCGTAAAAAATCGGTGGCAAAATTAATCGCTCAGTAAAATGAAGAATCTGCCGATAAGTTGGTGAAATAGAATGGTGTTGTAGTCTACGTCCATTCTGTTCTGAGCAAATAACAACAATCTTCTGTTTCTTCCTTCAAGGTTGATTTTTCTTCTTGGCATGAACAGCTATCTATTCTACAGAATTTATCAATTGGAAAGTTATGCTTCTGGTGGTAAAAACCAATGTGTACTAAAGTAAGTAATGAATATAGTTTCATTATAGTTTCATTCTGCCAAATTTATTCCTAAATAAAAGAATTTTCCGCTTCCCCTCTTGATTTATCTTTTTATTTTTGTGGCCGACCTAAATTATGTAAAATTTTGTGGCCCTGCATGTTCTCATCTAGCCTTCTAATAGCTATAATAACAGCAAACAACAACTACACTTTACGTACTACTAGAAGATAAGACTTATTACGTGAGTCTAGTTGTAGCTATTGAATTGAATTACTGGATGCTCGAATTGATACAAACAACAATAACATCAATTCAATTCAATGTGAGTCTGCTAGAGGACCTTGCGCTGCCCACATGCCCAGTTGTGGCCACACTGCCTGCTTACACTGTCGATGAGAGCAACCCGCATGGTCGGTAGTCCAAATGTTTTTCCAGAATTATCCTGTAATCGTGTTGAATTATCCAGTACTTATCTGGCTATAATGACAGTCCCTAAATTTTCCTACCATTTGTAGTTTCTTGCAAACTTTCCCACATAGCATAGCCCGGAGAGCTCTGCAACGCTCACGTGTACTGTGACGCCCTTTGTAGTGGTGTTGTTATAGACTGATACCCCCATACTCCCTTACTCTAAATAGGACAACAAAAAAGGCTAAAAGACTAAATAAGACTATAAGACTATAACACAGAAGTCAAATGGGAGGAAACCCTTTGGCTGTATGGCTTTGAGACTTACTCTGCGATTTCACTAAGCTCTAGTGGAAACGTCGTTGACTCTCTGGTCATGCAGTCCAGGTTCGAATCCCATCTATTGTGGTGTGCCACTTGTCGAAAAATCTATCCTAGGGTTTGCCATTCATAACAAGTATCACACTATACAGAATAGGTTTCATATTATTCAAATCTCTTTCAGAAATCTTCCTGTCACTGATGAAAGCTGGTATAATCTAATTCAGAGACAAAAACAAGCTCATGAGTTTGAAATTAAAAGGTACACATCGAGTCTCTTTTATGGTTTAGGGAGCTTTGGTTGTTCTTCATTCCATTGCTGTTTTTAGAACAGAAACAAAAGCTTTTTTCAATAAAATCGTTGAATACAATGGGAGAAGAGGAGGACATTGCCCCTGGGGGAGCTTCTTTAAGTGTGCAGGGATGTGCCACCGAATTTTTATGGACCATCCCATCTTTAAGGTATGGTTAACACATTCAGCCATCCAGCTTTACGATTTCAGTATGAATTTGTGAAAAGAAATTGATTGATTTTTCACCCACTTTTAAGGTATTTTAGGTGCAAAATGGACCCAGTTGTAGGGAATTTTTTGAAGAAAAATCCTTCTAAATGAGGGCCAAATAACTTTCAGCCTACAAATGTCCTTCCGTCCTTCCCTAGTAAGTACAGTATACAAAGTATGTAAAGTTAGTACTGTATGTAAAAAAGGCCTTAGTGCACATCAATACTTTCCTTCCATTCAGATTACCAAATTCCCCTACAGAAGATACAGTGATGCAGTAATTTTTTGCTCTTTTCTTTAGGTTAAAAGATGTCATTGGAGGAACAGCGAAATTGGTTAAACAGGTATAGCAGCTTTTTATATTTCTTGCTAAAGTTTCTTTGTATGTATGTCATTTATTTTATATCGATACATTTAATAGCTTAAAATAAACTAATCCAAATCGATAATTATGAGTCCAAATCAATTAAAGGCAAACGAACACAAGCTACATTGACAGTTTGGGCCACTCCTGGTTTTATCATAGTTTTAAAAGTATCCAAGTTTTCCGCTGTTTTAATTGTGCCTGGCAGATTATTCCAGATTTTAGGACCTGTCAATTGCAAACTGTTTGACCCAAATGCTACTTAATTTGGTCTGTAATGCTCAAGGTTCAAACCGTACCTAGATGAATAAGATGAGCATTTCTTTCAAAAAATGTCTTTTAAATGCGAGGGATTCTGGTTGTGAGCAGTTTTATAGTGAACTCTGAACACACTGGACTCTTCTTTGTTATTTTGATTATTCTATCGACCTTTTCGAGGAAACGCCGGCCAGGCCTTTCTTCGTATAGGCCTATTGCCGATTTTACGTGGTTGTACAATTCCAAGCAAATATTTTTCTAATTCTAGGTTGAAGTATCGATTTATGATCTCTACAATGAATTAGAAGAAAGTAGTAAACAACTACCCGAACTAAACGATGTTCCTTTGGATAAGAAAGTTGTTGCTTCAGTCAGATGATATTAGCATTGACAATTGGACGTCAAAGATGAGATGTAATTTTATGCAAGATTTTAAAGGTAAATTGAACGTTTAATCATGAATCTGGCTGGTCCAGATCTTCAGTTTTTTGTTCAATGTAAACCTTATCTCCAGGGTCAATACCGTTCCTACGTGAAACTTCGCTGTCCGTGTCTGATCCGGTTGTCGGCTTTTTCAACCGATTTTTAGTGTAGACGTACTACATGAGTCTCTAGTTTACGCTCCCCTACTTTTGATTTGTCACTCCAATACAGCGATTGCATAAAAAACAACAACAACATCAAGTGTGGGACTCATGTAGTGAGTCTAATTTAAAGGACTGCTTAAAGAATTGTAATTATGGAGTGACGTAAGAATTTCTTCAAAGTGTCGTACCGAAATTGGGCTCAAATGATTTAAATAACTTGATATAAAGGCCCAAAGCTGGTAGATACTGCACTCTGTCATCCCTGACGATTACAAATTAAAATCTTTGCATTCCCTTCCTTAGAACATCACTATTCGGTATTAAAATTTTGCTTTAATGCCTAGGCTAAAAATACCAATATTTTGGCCAATGTTGTGGCTGGTTCCAGGGCTAAAATAGGTGTCATGACTGAGGTTCAAGGAAACGCGTCGTTCAGGGTCTGTTTGAAACGGAGCAGGATTTTTGTTTGCTTGATGTTGACAAATACCCAAGAACGTACAGAACTTGTTTGTTGTTCAGGTTGTTTGTTGCCTCTTCCCCCTTCTCTGATTCTTAATTCTTTTGATTATTTGAGATACATTGAGCAGACGTCCCTGTCGGCATCCCTATTTTGCTTCAAGTTAATTTTTCCTTGTTAAATTCGCTGAACTGTTTTGGTTTATTTATATATGCTACTATTGCTTTTTATGTTGCATTACTGTACACACATAATTTAAATTTCTAGTTGAATTTATTCAACTATTTTTTTTACGCTTTCTACGCTGTACTTTGTTCCAAAATTGCACGACTTCCAGCAGAACAGTTGCTGCCATTTGGAACCACATCTGATAAAAATTACGTTCCCAATGTTCCAGTGTTCCCATGCCCTCCACAATATGTTGGTAACCTTTGCACCATGTTTGGGTAAGCACAATTTGCACTACTTTTTTCACCATGTTTGGGCAAACATTATTTGTAATACCTTTTCGCCATATTTGGCAAACTTTATTTGCATTATCTTTTTACACCCTATTAGGGCATACGTTATTTGCAATACTTTTTCACCATATTATTGCAAACGTTATTTGCAATACTTTTCACCATATTTGGGAAAAAGTTATTTGCAATGCCTTTTTACACCATATTAGGGCAATCGTTTTGAAACACTTTTCGCCAAATTTGGGCATATTTGCGATGATTTTCACCATATTTGGTCAAACGTAATTTGCAATACCTTCACACAATGTTCGAGTAAACGCAAGATCAGGGTGTGATATTTTATCCTATACTGTATTCATTTGAAATCGCTAGAATACTAGACTTGCCTAGGAATAACTTATATGGTATATCGCAAGAGAACTGTATCCTTATATTCAAGCAAGTTATCATTTATGCTGAACTCGAATTTTATAAACTTTTAATAGTTGCTGTTAACCTGTTAACCGATAGAATGGTGTCGAATATATTCTAAAAATATAATGATATTCTAATGGTATTGAATATACTATTGGTAAATTTAGTTTGAAATTGAAAATAATAATTCCTGAATCTAGTCTATTATTTAAATGCGGATTGATTATAATTTAAAATGTTGGAAATTATTTGTGTGTGAAAATTGTCATTAATAACGAGTTTCGACAAAATGTTTTTTTTTTCGTCTCGGCTGTAAATTTAAGCCAAAATGTCTGCTGTTTCTAGCGATTTTCATCAATTCTCTGTGTATTATAGCGTCAAAGTATGAGCCACTTTTTTCATTTGTTTCTTTATGAGGCTTTTTTCTACTGTTCAAAAAAGTCGAAACTTAAAAATTTGGACCTGTTTTAAGGAAAAGGGGCCGTGGCGACACTTTAATCTTCAACCTTATAAATTTCTCGTGTACCAATGGTGTTCTATTCTTGCATTTTCTAATGTTTATTATTTGTCGGTGAAGGTGATGATGAATTTGTGTATTTAGCGCAAGTCGCTAGAATCTCAGAAGTAGATGAACCATGGAGACCTTGACCTTGGCTGTGACGCTCCAGTACTGGATCGGAGACTATTAAAGACTCCGACATTTTAAAAGTTGGAATGTGGCAAAGTCACAGTTACCGCAGCGCGGTTGGGGCTCCAATTCCAACCTTATCATAGGCTCCTTACACCTCGGGGTACCTAGTCTTGATTGACCAATGACCACAGCGCCATACCATACCACAGTGCCGTATTGCCACGCTTAATATCAAGCAAAAAAACGCAAGAAACAAGCAAAATCCAAAACGACAGCATCAATTAAAAAACATTATATACTTCAAATCAAGAACTATTTATTACTTGTTCATTTACTATATCCAAATCTCCATTTATCAAACTGTCCCTTGGAAACGCTTTTAAACGTCCTTTCACCAAAACTGGCATGACAGGTAATGGATCCAGATTATTTTCAACATACTCAGCGTAAGCAAGTCTTGGAAACTTCCTTTTCTCTTCATAAGGAATAGGGGTTACTTTCACAAAGCCCCCGTATCTTCCAGTAAATCTGGGAGCCAGGGAACTGTAGAGCTTTTCAATAGCCTCGTTGTCCTAGAAGTTGAAAAATGAATTGATCATGGTCTTGTCAATACAAATGCTCTCAGGCGCCAAATAAACGGGGGTCCAAATAAATGGGGGGTGGAAATTTTTCAAAAATTTAATAAACAGGGGGGTCCTAATAAGGTCCGTGGATGGGAGGCAATGTAATAAACATAGTTTACTCCTTTGACAAGTGAAATTTTTTCTTCCAAAATTAATAAACGGGGTGGTCCTAATAAGGTCTGGGGGTGGGGAAAAAGTTTAAAATTAATAAATGGAGGGGGGATGTTTATTTGGCACCTAAGAGTGTAGTGGGTAACGAAATATGGTATGCCTATTTTTTGTGCCCCCCCCACTATGTTTTGGTTCTTTGTCTGCTGCAGACCATTTTAGAAGGAAAAACATGGTCAATATGTAATGTTGATGACGTACCCCTAGTAGGATGTCACTTATGACAGTTTTACATTTTTCAACAAAATCTTCCTCTGTCAGTTGTTTTGGGGGTATGAAGACCTTTCTTGACATTCGGTTCATTATCCTCCTCCTAGTTCTTGATTCTATTGCTTCTTCTTCGGTCAGAACAAATCCATTTTTGATCATGAAAAGATCAGGGGGTGGCTGCTTTCTTTGAGTTAACGTTATCAGCTGAAATGATAAAAGAGTTCATATAATTAACACACAAAGATAAGAGGAATATAGTGGGGTAGCCTGACATTAGGGTGTGGTCAAGGAAAATAGGGGTGTGGTTTTAGGGAAAAACAACCAAATCATATCATATGAAATTTTTATATGATCTTTAGCCCATATAGAGAGGGCCACCCTTCGTACCCCACCCCCATCACCATTGGCTTCACCACAACTCTGTCTGTGGATAATGCCGAATGCAAGCAAGATAGAAGCCCTTATAGTTATAGATACTGAGGTTGTACTAATAGAGCAGCTTCTACACTATTTAGATTTTCTCTTATCGGACGCACCAGATCCCCATACTGTTGTAATTGTTGGGCTTTGAAAACGGTCGTGAGCACCCTCTCATGATTCACCAAAGCTATGCACAAATGCTTTATGAAATCTGTGTGTCTCTTCACGAATGGGTTCTTCTTTTTCTTCTGCGGCAAATGCCTGTACGACCTATGCCTTACTTGAACTAATGTTGCACCAAAAAAGCAAGTTTTATTAGCCTGAGTTAGACACTGAATTGCCAAGCTGCAACCTTTCTTGCACAGGTCCATTGCTGAAGACCTTTCAGTCCATCCAGTTCAGTAGCCCTTATGTTTTAGCCTCTCATCCATGTATTTTTTCTCTGAAATACGCATGCGTTTATTCCTTCCATCCATTCTTTCATTAAAACATGGCTGCCGAATCGATCAAAGCTTTTGATGCACGGCTCTTTGAAAAAATATTAAAATCGAAATTTGCCAATGCAGATTATCGACGAAAGATTTATAGAAAGTTGCTAACAGATCTTGTTGAAACAGAAAGATTAGAGACAACATTACCAAGGGCGAAGGATTTGTCAAGAATTGCAAACAGAGTAAGGCCATATTTAGACCTCCAGAAATTTTTAGGCCCGCTAGGCCCAGTCGTCTTAATCTGTTTTTCAATTTAGATCTTCGACTTTTTCTGTTGTTTCGTTTTTCAAAATTTTATATTGTAATGTAGCTGTTGATATGCAAAGAAGAGCCAGAACCTGACCAAGCAACAATAATTGCTGAAAGTCTGAATCTTTTCTTTTTCTTTACCTACTCTAGTGAACAAAGCGTCTCTAATTTTTTAACTCCATATGATAACATTTTGATGCAACTTTTGCAGATGATCGATTTAGCCAAAGAGCAGAAAGAACCCCAGATGTACACATGGCTTACGGTAAGCTGGATCAGAAAACTTGCTTTGTTTAATAATGGTACTGCACACAGCAAAAAGAATTTTAAAGGTGCATGCTGCACAAAAGTGTTATATGCTGTAACTGATGCAAAACTATAATGAGGTCTTTTAATCTATTGTGCAATGAAAAGCCCTTCTTTCTAGACTGCATTTTTGTTGTGTGCTGAGCCCAGTCTGCAAAGTGTGTGAGTGGTGCACCGAGCAAGATAGTTTTGCTCAAATCATTCTGGGTACCAACGCACCATTGTTCTATTGTTTCCATGCAAAAGACTCTTTGCTCAAATCATATTTTTGCCCCTGCACAAGTAGTTTCTTGGCAATGGTGCCCCTGAGATCTCATTGAGATGGTGCACACTCTGCAGACTGGTGCTGAGCCACTGTGCTGAGCCACTAAATTGGCCATGCCAAATACGCTGAAGATTGAACAAAAGAGCAATAGGAAATTGCTCTTACCAGCACACTACCCCACCATCACATGCAAATTATAGGCTTACCAAACCGGCACTACCTCCAAAGTTAATTTGAAGTACATTGCATGTTTGTATTTTCAATAAAAAACATCACATCATTCTAATTTTTATTTCAGAAAAAAGCATTGATACCAAAAGTATTTGACGTGCTAGTTCCAAGATACCAATCAGTGCCTGAATTTTATACAAGAGTTTATAAGGTGCCCCCAAGATACCGAGACAAAGCCCCAATGGGGGTTGTGGAATTCATTGGAAATAATCTACCACCTTTGGAACCTACAGAAGATGAACTTATAGAACTAAAAAAGGAATTTATATTAAAGAAATTACAAGAACTAAGACCAAAAGAAGGAGTGCTTGTATAGAGATATGTTATTGTAAATAATACGTTTAAAAGTTTGTAAAATTGAAATAAAAGTTGTCTTGAATGCTCTCTGTCTTTGCATTGTTCTTTATTATTGTATGCCTCTGAGAATGGCAGCTAGGCAAGCTAATGCGATCACTTGGTTTTATAGGTAAGCAAGAAGCAGTTCGTTCATAAATTTCAAAACACAATAAACGAATGCCCTCTTGAATTGTCCCAATATTTAAATATCAAAGATTACCTGCTTTCTGTAAGCGCGCGAATCGCGATCGCAGAAAAAAGTACAAGATACTTTTTGTACCGAAAATCAGAGAACTGTAGCTGCACTTTGGCCACGCCCACTTTTCTGATTCTGAGGAGGAGCAGTTTTCACTCATTTCCAATCTCCCTCCTTTCCATGACGAAAAAAAACATAAAATGGCGGCTGGAGGGTGGAAGGAAATTATTATTCAGTCCCTTGGAGAGCGAAATAGAAAGCAACATTACTGTTTTAAAGATTTGATACAATCACGTAAGAATCTATAATTATTGCACAATGTTTTTGATTGATATTAAGCTCAAAAATCTTGATTATGTAGATGCAAAACTCAAACAACAAGGAAGCAAACGCGCACACACATCAAGGCCCTTTATGGCAAGCGAAGCGGCATATGCGCAGGGCTGGGCTGAGCCATAGATAGTGGGCTAAGCTATTTGGGCCCTTCATGACTCTAGATGTGGATCTTTATCTGGCCAGTCTGCAGTATGCACCCAGTCTCTCATGATCTATACAGGCCCGGGGGCTCATTATGGTAAGAAGGGTGCTGCTGTGAGGGGGGTGGAGGCCCCCACAATAATATCGACAACAGCATGACATCATCAAGCATTATTCACATTTATAGGGGTAGGTATCTAGCTCAGCCCCCTGATCCCGGTTGGGGAAAAGTGAGTTTGACCAATTGCTTCTCTCACACCTTTGTAACTAAACTATAGATTGCCATTGTTAACAGCTTTTCACCTGCACCTTGTGCTTCAATTTCTGAGGTTTCTCACAGGTGGCAACCTTCACTTGCTTTCTCTGACAGGTGAAGGTGACATGGTGTTTAGCGTCAGTTGCTAGGATCTCAGTAGTAGGTTAACTAATGGAGACCTCAGCCCTGGCTGTGATACTTCCGTGGCTGGGCTCGAACCCTAACCACACTGAGCTCCTGACACCAAAAGTCAACTGGTTTACATCATGAGGCCCCAGCATCTTCAGTTGGTCTAGATTCAATGACCTAAACCTGAGCCCCTTGCTACAAATGTACAATATCCCAGTTTTTTGGAAAACAATTGCCTTTGGTGCATTTTTTAATATCCTCATTTTTTTCTATTTCTGCACAGAAAATAGACTTTCTGAGAACTCCTCCATCATACGACTTAAAATTTCTGAGCAAGAGTTGCAAATTTTTCAGTTAAAACAAGTAAGGAATTCTCTATTTATTTTGTTTCAATTTTTCATTTATACAATAATATCCTTTTGTCAAAGTACTATTGCAAAAGATTTTCAGGACAATTGTTTTGTAATGAAGAAAAGAATTAATAACTCTCTTTTTCATCAGCCATAATTCAAGATTTTTCATCATTTTTATTTTTCAGGAAATTCTAGAACTTCAAGGAAAGATTGCTCTTGGAAAGTAAGTTCAGGCTTTTTAATTAGCAAAATTTTTATGTTCTAACTACCAATGTATAATCCATAAAAATAATCATCATAAACTACAGTTGCAGCTCTTGATTGGTTGTTTAACACATATACTAGATTGATTTCTAGCTTTATCTGACCCTTAATTTTTTCTCCAGTGGCCCCTCAACAGCTGACGCCATGTCTAGTGAGAAAATTACACTTTTGGAGCAAAAAATTTATAAACTTCAAGAGGAGCTTACAGAACAACATCGAAATAAAGGCGAAGTAATGGAATATTTTCTCATTTTCTTTCTTGTTTAAAAACAAAAGTAAATTTTACTTGCCATAAAAAGGAAATACCTTTGTTAAGTCTTGGCCAAATGATCAAACCTTGTTAGACAAACATTTGACGTTTGCTTTCAAAGCGATGTTTGACCATTTGGCCATGTCACAAAACATCGCTCATTGCATTGAATTGATCAGCAATGTTTGTGAAAATTGTCAGAAACATTTTCTGCAAAAAATGTTTGGCAATTACTGTTTCGCAACTTGGTCACCAAACGGTGGAACGCTTTGCTTGACAAACGAATTTCAGATGTTTGACAAACAATGTTTGATCGTTTGGTCAGGGAATTATTCTCATTTTAAGGACATTAAGCTGTCAATTTACCACAAAGCAACTCTTAACGTTTCTTCTCATCAATTTTCAATCAATTGCATTCAAACAATTTCATTTTTCATTCATTTACACTTTGATTTCTGACAATCCAACGACATAGGTTTTGTCACGGGCTCAATACTGCACGCTGATATGCTATTCAGAAAAGCAATACATCTCTTTTACTTTAAACATTTATTCATATCTTTTTTTTGTTCAGCATGCCCAGCAAATTATTGGATTGACGAATGAAATTAAAGCAAAGGATGAGCAACTGTCACTCAAAGAGGCACAGTAAGTCGTCGTAGTTATATGTATTAAATAGTCGAGGCCTTTACGACGAAATGCCGCCGTGATTGAGATTTTTCGAAACTTCGAGATATCGAGTTTCCGATGCTAAAATCTTATACAGCATCTAAAACTTGGTCTAGGTGCAAAGTTTCATCGTCCTAGCGCTGGTACTTTTGATTTTATGAGCGTTCAAAGTTCACGATTCTACAAAGGGCTTTGATCGTGAAAAGTGATTGGGCTGAATCTTTCACCCGACTGCTCAAAGCCCTTAAAAATTTTTAATTTTGTTCGAAAATCTATTCCTGTCTAGCTCTTCCGGTAGCAGTGACAACAACCCCTGGTTTAGCTCTTCCGGTAGCAGTGACAACTTTTGAACATGGTCGGTCGCCATTTCAGGCAAAAAGTCGCACGCGTACCCGCGACTTAAGTAAATATTTTTCCATTCCAGCGTTGGAACTTTTTTTAGAACTTCTGACCTTTCTCTTACCTACACATAACCTAATAAAAATTTCTGTTGCTTCTCAGTTTGCTAGATGCTCAAAATAATCTTGAAGCGATGGCGGCTGAGTCTAAAAGAATACATTCTGCCATGGCGGAACTACAAGAAACAAGTCAGGTATGGCATTCTATAAGGTATTCATTTTAATCATTACTGGCGTGGACATTCTCGATCCATCGGAGTTGAGTTGGCAGTTCTCCTGGGGGAGGGGGTTACTTCGTATAATTTGGATACGGGTATATGCTGCCCGTATGGGTGGGTTTTTGGCCCTGAAATTCTCTAAACATGGGTATGAGTTTAACAAAACCCCATAAACAAGTGTAGGAAATTGAAGAAAACTCCAAAGTTCATCTTATTTGAGACAAAAAAAGTGTTGAAATCGCGTTGGAGATGTCATTCGTACGATTTTGGGGAATAGTAAGGCCTATATTCCGTTTGATATTACTCATTATTCGCTATAAGTGGATGGGTTTATAAATCGGGGGGCAAATCCCCGTTATTGTATAAGACATTTACCCCATCCCGGGGGGCGGTTCAATAAAAATTGAGAAAGGCAAAGAGAGCCCAGCATTCGATGATGAATTACTCTTTTTTTTAATAAGCAACTTGACTTTCGTCCAGCCCTCAAAGTTGCTTAAAATTTTAGACATTTCAGCCCTCAAAGTTGCTTAAAAGTTGCTTAACATTTCTTGTACCTACTAACCACCCCTGACTTCGCGGGTCAAAATCGTCATCTGTTAGGCCTACAACATGACTTTTGGGAGACAGTAAGTGGAAAAACGTTAGCTAACGAACTTCAACATGGAAAACATAAGAACGAAGGACAATTTCCTAACACAAGAAAGAGAATAAACTTGGTTGTTTGACTTCTTAGTTGCTAACAGTAATTCAAGTTAGCCCTCAAGTTGCTTAATGTTAAGGTCAGTTCAGCCCTAGTTGCTTATTGAGCGGTTGTTTATTAAAAAAAAAGTGTAAACGGTCAAACTGCAAAAATACATCTTGCAGTAGTCGCCGAAGTGTTGAGGGTGGTTTAGGGGTTCCAAGGAACACGGGAACATGTGAAATATACCCAGGGAACAAGGGAACATGGCCAAAATTAAAAGAGAACGAGGGAACATCGGGAAACAGGAATCAGGTAAAATACTCCCTATCAATCCGGTTGACTATCAGTCTGAAAAATATGCCTACAAAACTCCAAACAAGGGGAGTTTCTCAAGGGAGCAGGGGAACTTGTAACCCCCCCTAACCGACCCTCAGTCTTTGATCCTTTTTTCCGTATCAAAATGTCTTTCCGTAAGAAAAACTGATCGTAGATATCTGCTGTAATTGATCGGTGATGCCTTAAAGGCTTGGGTGATTGATTTTGAGTCGTTGTTTTTTGCTTTAGTGTATAAAAGACGAATACCAGGCGCTGCAATTGGCTTTTAATTCGATCGAAGAAAAACTGCGTAAAACGCAAGAAGAAAATCAACAATTAGTAAGTTTTTTGTGTTACGCTTTGTTTATTAAATGTTGATTTTTACTGATAGCTAAAGGCTGGTTCGACTTGTCAATCAGATAAGTTCACTGTAGTGACCAATCTTTTTTGTTTCCCTGTAGGTCGATAGATGGTTGAAAGCAAAAGCAGTCGATGCTGATAAAGTAAATATAGAAAATGAACACCAAGCCAAGTGAGTACACTATTTCTTAATGAGCATCCAAGGCAGTGGCGTAGCCGATGGTGGTTGCCTTCAGGGTGGACCATTAAGGGCCCCTGCTGATTAGGGATCCCAAGGGGGCCCCAATCTTTGACCTTCGTTAACGATCTGACCTACGAAAGTGATCGAAATAAAAGCGTCCTAAAAGCTTCCATATCGATTTGCAGTCCCTAGTCCCTTTAGTTAGGCATAGGAACAAGAGGCCCCAGTCCGGGACACAAATGTTACGCAACTGGCTCAGTCACGAAGCTGTATTAAACTATACAACAAGGAAATAGTTCTTTTTATACACCAGTGTAAATCTTGAACTGTCATTTTTAACAAGAAAGGCACAATAAATCGACTTTTTTATAACGAAAAGTAGCTACCAAGTGCTAAGAGAGAGTTCTAATACCTAATCAGCCCATAAGCATCTCTGAGGGCTGAAATCCCAGATATTTAAAGCAACTCTTAAGGCTTGCTCTGAAGTTTCTTACTACAAAAGGAGTTTATCTATTCTTACGGTTGTCTAGTTAATTGTTTCAAATGATATTTGTTCCAAGAGACTGCTTAGGCCTAGTTTAGACAGTGCATTATGGACGCGGCGAATTAAATTCAGCTTACATCACGAATGATGCGCTGTTATAGCGCTTTAAACTACATGATGGTTTCAGAAAGCGAATTTAATTCAGAGTGCTATAAATGAAAAGATATAATTTGCTCATAATTCGCTTGAAGCAGCGCATTATGAGCGCATTTAATAATTTAAGTCGCCTCAAAAAATGGTTGGTTCATACAGCGCATTATCAGCGAATGAAATTGACACTTCGACAGATTTTTGGGCAATAATGTAATTCGCTGCGCTCATAATTGGCTGTCTAAACTAGGCCTTACTTTATGTTGTATTTCTTTTTCCTTTAGGCTTCGACAAGAAAAGATGCAGCAAGATTTAAGGGAAGCAGCGAAAGAGCCAGTTGGTATTTTAACAAGGTAATAAGCTTAGCGCTTTAAAATGCTCAATCATGAATAGAGAATGCATTTCATATCAGGGTATTTTTTAACGTACTGACTAGTTGGCCTTTTGCCCCAGTAGGCCCTTTTCCTTGTCCCACTAGTGAAAGAAAAATCAGTACTTGTACCCCAGTGACCTAATCTGATACACACTCTTTTTTAAGAATACCTTAACTTTTGCCGAGCCTCGATTATTCTTCAGGTTTTTCGATTTTGAGCCTAAAAGTATTCGCAGCAATTATTCTTAATCGACAACGTTGCATCCTTGCACATTGGCCTGAAGATTAAATGCATAAGTCATATCTTTGTCATTTGCCATTTTATAATTAAAACCTAATTCAGAAGTGCGATTTCAACTCCATCAGTCTCATCAAACCAATGTAGTCCTTGCTGTCATCTGCATATTTAACTCTATGTGTGTTTTACAACAAAAAGCGCAAAAATCACATTTTGTGTCTTGTGAAAAAATTAAAAAAATTGTTTTCATGAAGCTTGAGTCTGGGATTATCCTTAAATAACTCTCAAATTTCAGCTATTATGTGCCTAAATATTCTTATAGACTGTATTCTTATAAAAAAAGTGTGTACATACAGCAAAACAACTGCATATATTGATTTCGGCATATAGTTAAGTGGCCAATGAAATTACCAGGAGCTGTTTCGTTTTAAAGAAAAGACAAACTACAAATTTTCCATAAATATATACTATAGATTCGTCCAAAACATTCCAGAGGCAATCAATAGAGGAAATACAACCATTTATATTGCTAGCAGAATGTATGAAAGTAAAGAAATGTTTTCTATTTTCACCATCACTTAGTCTGCGGTGCGACCTCTACGGAGGAGGAAAAGAAATATTTTCCTTTCCTTTCCTCCTCCGTAGAGGCCGCCCTTGATTTATTGTACTAATCACAGATTTTTTTCTTCAACTTGGCATATTGAAGAGAAAAACCTCCCCTCCCCCCTCAAACAATGTTGAAACTATTGAAGATTCTGTTTGCAGTCGTGCGCAACTGGAATTGACAGGATATTACACCCCTACAAGACATTCTTCGAGGGGAGGAGGGGGGAGGTGATGCGATAGCAGACAGCCGAATTCGATTTCAACACAGGCGTTCCAACACTTTTGACAGCCATTGTAGATAAACCCCCCTTTTTTACTCATCTCCTTTACAATATTCCTTACATCCCTAATTTATACTGTTGAACTTGTTCCTTAGATTATCGCAGATTGGTTTAAATGGACCTCCAGCGAATACTGTTGACATCGGTATATCTCCGCCTCCTTTTGCTTGTGTGACCTCGATTCCAGATGTTCCTCGAGCCATTGTGGTAAGCTTGAAACACTATATTAGTTAAAAATTTCTTTTGTTGCGAGCAATAGCGAAAAAATATTTGGACATACTTAAAGTTTTTTCCTCCGACACTACTCAGACATGTACAGAGTCTAAACGTCAGAAACAAACTGAAACAATTGATTAAGGCGGAATTTATACCCATATGCTGATCGGAGTGCACCAATCAGAAAAGGAAGCCGAATTGGCATTGTGTTTTATACACCAGCTTGGTCTCTTGGTTGTCAAGCAAGTGTTGTCCTATGACAGCATCACGTATCCGGTTGGGCTGTTGCTTGGGTCTGCGGGGTGGTTGCTCTGGTTGCAGAAATTGTACTGACGGATATAAGTAGGGACATAGTGTCTCCTAATTTCCGGGTGGTCATATGGATGGGTATTTTCAACTGAAATTCTCTACATATGGGTCTAATATTCGGCTTAATTCTGGTCTATGGGTTGGTGTTTTAGGATTTTCTTACCAGTAGGTCCCATTATGATTTACTGCGAAGTGGCTGACAACCTTTGTACTTTGCTTTTTCCTGTCGAAAAGATGACTTAGCCGCAAGAACAGAGCTCAGCCACACTGATTGCAAAGGATCGTGGTCAGATTCGATTTTGTGAGACTTTGCGTGCATTTTAGCACTGTAAAAGTGTTTTAAAATCAACTAAATTCATACACATGGGCTTGAAATTTCCTGATATTCATGCGAATGGGTCAGAAAACCTTGAAAATCCTATCAAACAAATGGGTCCTTTTTTCAAAGTTCAGATTCAGGTCTAATCATGGTCACACTGAAGTACCCGGGGGTAGAAATTTCTGAGTGCTAGAAATAACCAAGGGTTGGCAGCAGCGAAGCAATTATTTGTAATATTTTCTTTGTTTTCTTAGGAAGCACATGACGGTGAAGTACTAAGTTCTCGATTTAGTCCTTCTGGGAAATACATTGTCACTGGTGGATCTGATAGAAGAGTTCGGTTATGGGAGGTGGGAAGAGGTGAGTCTGAGCATAGTCAATATGGTTGGAGATATTGGCATGTCTGCAGGGCAGCTTTGTAATAGTGATGCTCGGGGCTCGTAATAATTTAGTGAAGGTGTAGGTGAAAGTGAAATGCTGGCTGTTTAAGCTCCAGTCGCTAGGATCTCAGTAGTAGGTTAACTAATCGAGACCTCGACCCTGGCTGTGACGCTACCGTGTCTGGGCTCGAATCTTGACCACACTGAGCTGCTGACACCACGAGTCAGCTGGATTACACCACGACGCCACAACATCTTCAAGGGATAGCGAGGCAAAGCAGGCTCTACAGGGGAGGAGGGCTTGGAGCAGCTGGAAAATTTTTGAAAACAAGCCCTTTAGAATCGTGAAAATTCACGTTATGTGTCCCCTGATTAGTGACTGTTTATGGTATGGCCTTAGGAAGCCTTTTAGCATAATATAGCCAAAAAGCACACCATACGAAAATCAGCCGATACACCTTTTGGTCAGGACCCTTAGTTCTTGGACTAACCGAGACTAAACTGCGTTAAGCCTGGGTTAGCTTGAACCGTAATAACAACCTTGTCCCGAGTCTCAAAGGCTTTAGCTCGAGTGTCAACCGTCGATCTGGCCCCTTGTATCGACCCCACAATGTGCCAAAATACCGGTTATTTGCCCTAGGCATCGATTAAATTGTAGATTCTGAAAGCTTACGTTTCCAAGCAACTTCCGGTTGTCAATGAAATCATTTTGCAAAGATTCATACATTGACAATCATCAGAAAGATAAAATACAGTATACAGCATTGTTTGGTATTTTTAGTTTTTCATAACGAAACAATGTAAATTCAGAAATTTACTGAAATCTACTTTATGAAAATTATATTTATTTCTATAGCAATAGCATTGTTAAACCAGAACTTGAGTGTTGTAGTCTTTCCTTTTCTTTTTGTAGGTTCTGTTAGTGAATTCGCGACTTTACATGGCTGTAATGCATCCATCATGTGTGTTAGGTTCGATTTTCAGGTTAGTTAGATTTTCTAAGGCGCTGGTCGAGTTATAAAACATTGTTTGTGAAACAGTTGAAGTTTGCATGTAAAGCAAAAATGTGTTTTTACTGTTTGGCCACGTCGCATAACATTGCTCGTCAAACATTTTTTGTTTTCCAAAGGCAGAAAATGTGTTTGGAGTTTTTAGAGAAATTTGCCAAACAAATTCTGCTTGCCGAACAATGTTTTGTGGCGTAGCGAAATGGTCAAACATTGCTTGTAAAGCACATCTAAAATGTTTGACCAACAATGTTTGATCGTTTGGCCAGGGCTTAAATGAAAACTTGACAAATTTCCATTTATAGCCATAGATTAAGCCCATTTCTCGAATTAAATACAAATCTTTTGTAAATATTTGTTAATTTTAGGAGAAAATGGTTTTAGCGACTTCAAACGATAAAGCTTGTCGAATATGGACGTTTGGTGATCAAAGATTACGGGTGAGAAACAGAACACTAATCATTTGTTTTTAAAACTCTTTCATGGTCATTTCACTTACGCCATATTCCATAGACACGTGACTTAAACCACGTTACGTTAACCAATCAGTGAACAGTGAAATTGATTTTCTTTGTTACGTAAAGAAAGGCGTGAAGTTATGTTATTGTCCTTTTGTTTTGCAGCATAGTTTGACCGGTCACACTGAAAAAGTTTTAGCTGCGAGTTTTCTTGGTGCAGACAGCAGTAAAATTGTTTCTGGTAGTCATGATAGAACGTTAAAAGTTTGGGATTTGCGGAGCAAGTTTTGTGAGTTTATTTATTAGTTGCCTTTCATGAAATTTATAGTGCTACCCTTGTCCTCTTTCGGATTTTGTTAACAGATATAAAGAAATATCTGTCTAAAGGATGAAAGCAAAGCAACTGTGAGAGGGACAGATTTTCCCAGGGGGGAACTCGTTGACTCTAATGACTGTGGTGATCAAATCAGACCATTTTTCCACACCCCCAAATATGTAAGCCAAATTATCAGACTGACCCCAATTTCAAGACCCCGAATAATCATTGTTGAGCCCTCAAAGTCTCAAACCCCAAATTCAATGTTAACTTGCCGTTAATTTTAGACCTCAAATATTTTACCAGTATAGTACAAAACTTCAATGCGATAATCAGTGGAAACATTTTTCAGGCATATTTATTTAAAATATTTTTCAGTCCTCAATATATCAGGCCCCGATGTTCCTCTGTCCCAAACTGCCCCCCTGCCCATTAGATCTTAGTATAAACCCGCTTATTTTCAGCAATAATCTCGATCTAGCGGTCATCCAAGTCGAAAATTTTAATAAGCGACCTGGGCGCCTATTTGAATTGATACAATTTTCATTTATCCTTCTCTTTTCTACTTAGGTACAAAGACAATTTTTGCAATGTCAAGTTGTAATGATCTAGTGACTAGCGATCTAGCGGGGTTCGTTGCTATTAAATTCTGGTTTTCAATACTTCAATTATTGAATCAATATTTCTTATATTAAAGAATATTTAATTCTATATTTATATATTAAAATCAAAACTCAAGGAAGTTTTTTCATTTTGACTCACTGGTACTTTTTTCGTATTTTAGGACTATGATAATTAGTGGACATTTTGATAAAAAAATCAGATTCTGGGATATAAGGTACGTGAGAGTTTTGGAATTAGAACCCTATAGCAAAACGATCAATCGATGTTCGTCAAACCTCTGGAATTTGCTTGCTTGACAATTTCTTTAATAGTTTGGCCATGTCGCAAAACATTGCTGGGCAAACATTTTTGAAAGAAATATATTTGAAAAAATCGCCAAACGATTCTGCTTGTCAAGAAATTGTTTTGTGACGTGGCCAAACGGTCAAACATTGCTTGTGTAAAAAAAAGTTATGTTTGACCAGGGCCTTACCGTTTACCAGGACAAGGTACGTTTGACCAGGGCCAGGAATATTTGACCAGGGCCAGGAGCGTTTGACCAGGGCCAGGAGCGTTTGACCAGGGCCAGGAACATTGACCAGGGCCAGGGACGTTTGATCGGGGCAGGAACGTTTGACTAAGGCCTTACCGTTTACCAGGGCCTGGAACGTTTGACCAGGGCCTTACTGTTTACCAGGGCCTTACCGTTTACCAGGGCAAGGTACGTTTGACCAGTGCTAGGAACATTTGACCAGGGCCAGGAACGTTTGACAAGTGCTGGAACATTTGACCAAGGCCTTACCGTTTACCAGAGCCAGGAACGTTTGACCAAGGCCTTACCGTTTACCAGGGCCTGGAACGTTTGACCAGGGCCTTACTGTTTACCAGGGCCTTACCGTTTACCAGGGCAAGGTACGTTTGACCAGTGCTAGGAACATTTCACCAGGGCCAGGAACGTTTGACAAGTGCTGGAACATTTGACCAAGGCCTTACCGTTTACCAGAGCCAGGAACGTTTGACCAAGGCCTTACCGTTTACCAGGGCCTGGAACGTTTGACCAGGGCCTTACTGTTTACCAGGGCCTTACCGTTTACCAGGGCAAGGTACGTTTGACCAGTGCTAGGAACATTTCACCAGGGCCAGGAACGTTTGACAAGTGCTGGAACATTTGACCAAGGCCTTACCGTTTACCAGAGCCAGGAACGTTTGACCAAGGCCTTACCGTTTACCAGGGCCTGGAACGTTTGACCAGGGCCTTACTGTTTACCAGAGCCAGGAACGTTTGACCAAGGCCTTACTGTTTACCAGGGCCTTACCGTTTACCAGGGCAAGGTACGTTTGACCAGTGCTAGGAACATTTCACCAGGGCCAGGAACGTTTGACAAGTGCTGGAACATTTGACCAAGGCCTTACCGTTTACCAGAGCCAGGAACGTTTGACCAAGGCCTTACCGTTTACCAGGGCCTGGAACGTTTGACCAGGGCCTTACTGTTTACCAGAGCCAGGAACGTTTGACCAAGGCCTTACCGTTTACCAGGGCCTGGAACGTTTGACCAAGGCCTTACCGTTTACCAGGGCCTGGAACGTTTGACCAAGGCCTTACCGTTTACCAGAGCCAGGAACGTTTGACCAAGGCCTTACCGTTTACCAGGGCCTGGAACGTTTGACCAGGGCCTTACTGTTTACCAGAGCCAGGAACGTTTGACCAAGGCCTTACCGTTTACCAGAGCCAGGAACGTTTGACCAAGGCCTTACCGTTTACCAGGGCCTGGAACGTTTGACCAGGGCCTTACTGTTTACCAGGGCCTTACCGTTTACCAGGGCAAGGTACGTTTGACCAGTGCTAGGAACATTTCACCAGGGCCAGGAACGTTTGACAAGTGCTGGAACATTTGACCAAGGCCTTACCGTTTACCAGAGCCAGGAACGTTTGACCAAGGCCTTACCGTTTACCAGGGCCTGGAACGTTTGACCAGGGCCTTACTGTTTACCAGGGCCTTACCGTTTACCAGGGCAAGGTACGTTTGACCAGTGCTAGGAACATTTCACCAGGGCCAGGAACGTTTGACAAGTGCTGGAACATTTGACCAAGGCCTTACCGTTTACCAGAGCCAGGAACGTTTGACCAAGGCCTTACCGTTTACCAGGGCCTGGAACGTTTGACCAGGGCCTTACTGTTTACCAGGGCCTTACCGTTTACCAGGGCAAGGTACGTTTGACCAGTGCTAGGAACATTTCACCAGGGCCAGGAACGTTTGACAAGTGCTGGAACGTTTGACCAAGGCCTTACCGTTTACCAGAGCCAGGAACGTTTGACCAAGGCCTTACCGTTTACCAGAGCCAGGAACGTTTGACCAAGGCCTTACCGTTTACCAGAGCCAGGAACGTTTGACCAAGGCCTTACCGTTTACCAGGGCCAGGAATGTTTGACCAAGGCCTTACCGTTTACCAGGGCCAGGAATGTTTGACCAAGGCCTTACCGTTTACCGGGGCAGACAGCTTCGAGTTTAGGTGGTACTCTAGTTGCTTGTACGATACCATTAGCTGCAAAAGGTTTAAACCAATAAGTCTTTAATTTGATTTTTCCTTTTCAGATCTGATACAAATACCAATGAAATTCAATTACCTGGCAAAGTAACTTCATTAGACTTAGCATCTGGTAAGAATGTCCTTTCATAAATCTTTTTCAACGACATTTCTTTATGTCCTTATATCTAAGTGTTTTTCAAGCCTTTCTGCTCAAAATATCAGCGTTGGTATTTTCATGCAAAAACAAGAAACATGTAAAAAAAAGGACACTTGTACCCCTGTGAGTCTAGTTTAGGCTAAATCGTTGTCGAAGCAAAATTTTGAAGCTACACGCTGTAAACTGTAAACGGTCTGAAACATTTCTTCCCTTTGATATATGTTATAAGAAAACCCTTTATGATTATCAAATTTTCTTTTCTACAGATATGAATTCATTACTCACTTGTAGCAGAGATGATTCATTGAAATTAATCGATTTACGGAGAAATCAAGTTGTCTCCACTTTCAAGTAAGCCCTAATATTTCTTTACTCAAAAATGCACATTCTTACAGCTACTTAACTAGTAAGAAATTTCTCGTCCTATTTGGGCCTGTAAGAGATTCTGGTGTCTACAATAGCGCCTGAAATGGGGGCTTATTGGGGGAGATATTAGGGAATATTGAAATTAAATGTCGAACAGTGACAGTTAAGGAAACGGAGGAAGAGTTGAATCGTATGCTTTGGCCGATGTTGGAGCAACAGCCGGGGTAGGTAGGGATAGCGGGGGCGGATCCAGACTGGTGTGACCGTTGCTCAAGCACCAGTCAATAACCTGTTACAGTTATTCTTAGTCTTCACGTGGAGAGAACTTGGTGCGCGATGAAGCTTTAGAATCAAGAAATACCAACACACTACAGGGCCTCTCAAAATATCACTACGAAAAACTTACTCGACACAGCTCTCAGCATTACGTAAGCAACGCAATCAGTCATCTACAATTCTGTCACATTCTGTCAATTGGTCCAGGGGTGGGGTAGGGGGAGGAGAGGGTAGGATGGGATGGAGAGGGGGTGGAGTGCAGTGCAGTTGAGTGGAGTTGGGGGTGTCATCTCAGAGGTGGGGCGTGATAACCATAGAAAAAGACTTAGAAAACGAGAGAGAGGGAAAGATAGAGTAAGCAAGCAAGGAGATTAATTTATTTATATCGTTGGAGCATATTTTCATATGTGCTTATTTGTTCTTTTTCTAGATCGGAGGGTTTCAAAGTTGCATTTGACTGGACAAGAGCATGTTTCAGGTAACGAAAATATCATCTTTTCTGTTTTATAAACAAGAAACATTTGAGTAATCTATTTTGAAGTTCCTCGAAAGCTTAAGGTATTCTTCATTAATTAAGCGGCTGAACTTTGGGAAAGGCTTGTTCCTCTCGAAAGAGAGACGACTTTTTTGAGGACAATAATGTCCTTGCATTTGTTATATAATGACCACAAGGAACAGCACAGGGAACTAATTTCTTCGAAAATTTAGAGAACTCAGGGCTCAACTCAAACCTAAGGTTCGGGTTCCTTATCTCCATGTGCATGCTTCAGTTCTTAAGCGCTTCGGATGCCCTACAATATCCTTTGTATATGTCAATTGTTTTTCTTTTTTCGCAGCCCGCAGTCATGGCGGCAAGAACTTAAGGACCTTAGGGCTCAACTTAACCAAACGTTCCCTATAGAAAACATCTCTATGTACCTCAAGTTAACACAGGCTCGACTCAAACTAATGGTTCCTTCTAAAACATCTCCATGTGCCTCAATTCTTATGCACTTCTTAATCACAACAACATCCATTGTATGCCAATTGTTTTTCTTTTTTCACAGTCCTGATATTCAATACGTCATGTGTGGATCGCATGACGGAGGTGTTTATATATGGAATACAAAAACAGACAAATTAGAAAAGACACTTCGAGAGCATAAGTAAGTCATCAAAGTGTATATTTGTTAAGCTATCGAAGAAAAAACCTTTTATCTGTCTCTCTGTTGATAGAGCCTATCACTGTCTCTTGCTTGTTGAGTGCCCCTGAAGTTTTGGAGTTCGTTTGCTAATTTTCGTTACTAGTTGATAGGTGGGTGGATTGATCGATGGGTGGGTGGATGGATGGATAGGTGGATGGATGGATGGATGGAAAGATAGATATATATATATATATATATATATATATATATATATATATATAGACAAAAAATTCCCTTGAAAGCAGAACCTGTACTAGAATTCAACCGTCGCCAGGGGACGCCAGCTTTTAAGCCCTTGGTTGGAACATTCTCAGTCTCAGATTAATCTGGTCATTCAAACTGAGGCTGGGTAATAATTTCGACTAATGACAATATTCTGCATTTTTAGGAGCTCCGTTGTTGCCTGTTCCTGGCATCCCTGTGGTTCAACTTTAGTCACGTGTGATAGAAACAAACACATGATCCTATGGACGGATATATAGAGTTTTCTATTCGACCCTAATCTCGGTCTCAAACAGATGTAATTCCAGCCTCAAAGTGGTTAAATCTAGGTTCCTATTCCCGTGAGAAGGTGACAGCAGCGAAAATGCAGATGCATCATGGAGCGTTCCAAGCAACTCAAGGAACCACAAGGTATCAAGGTATCAGAATTCAGAATCTGCACGCACCGCACCACTCAGACATCTTTTTAAAGACTTTTCTATAAACATCGCCTTTAATGAACTTTAATACTTTTATAGTTCAATGATCTCTATAACAGTAAAGCCTCTATATAGCGGAAGCGTCCGGACAACGGTCACGTCCGGACAATGGACACCTCCGACAGTGGATGATTTTTTCTGAATTGAAGGCTATTTCTGTGTCAGAATAAGCTAGACTTAAGCTGTGGCTAAACAAGGTGGCTAAACATGCGAGTAACAAGCTAGCAATATGTCCCCTGAGTCATTTGCGTGTCTCTCGCTACAAATTTTGTCGCGCACTACAAAGCTGCCAAGGTGGCCAAACTGGGAGACATCGAGGGGACATGTCACGTGTGGCCATGATCGCCGATGGATGATCTGGGACATATCAGAACCAGGCATTACCGACAAAAAGCCCCACAGGTGTACGCAATATAAAGGCTCTACTATATTTCCACTGAACATTTACTTTTATCCTAATAACAACTTCTTTTGCCTATTTCAGCAACCTAAACAGTTAGTAACTCGTTTCTTAGCGATAATTCGATGGATTAAACTGTAGTCTTTGACGAAATAATGCCATCTTTTGTAATGAGGCTGTCAATTTTTCTAGCTTTGTAACCAGAATTTTTTCATGTTAACAGCCACAAATGCTCCTTGAGTCGGAAAGCGAACCCCCACTATTTAGACTATGGCTAAGCAAAACGGTAAAATTCTGTAAATTTTCAATGCATGTTAAAATCAATGTTTCTCTCCAATATTTTACCATCATAATTGCAATTGTATCTATAGTTTTATAAATTAGTATTAATTCATCTCAGTAAACATTCAAGAATTCTTTTTGTTTCTTTCTTTAAAAATCTAATACTATTTTTTAAAGAAACGTTGACATTTTAATTCAACTCAACTCTTGTAGAGGAAAAAGCGAACTACGTCTGCGCGAAGGCAACCTTTAGAGTTATTACCTGAGTCGTTAGTTTCCGCTCCTCCACAATCCCGACACCCCGCTACAACTGCCAGTTTGAACGATCTCATTTCAGTGTTCATCGCATAACATCAGTAGCATTCAATATAGTCCAAAGAATTTTCTATGCCTCTCCAAGGCTAGAACAAACGTTATACAGGGAACAATGGCAATAACAGGCCAAAAAATAAAGGTGTCCGAAATGGTCGGCAAAATGGTCGAAAATAGGCCGAAATCGAGGGTTTCCAAATCAATCCAAATCATCAAAAATAGCCTCCTTTGGGCAAAATAAACCATCATAGCCAGCTTCCAAGGCTATAATATGCCATCTTGGGTTAAAATGTCATCAAAATAAGACCCTTAAAATCGGTGGAGTTTGGCCAAAAAGGTAAGAGTCAAGGCTATACCATGGCACAATGGCCAAAAGTCGGCCAAAATCGGATAGTTTCCAAATCAATCCAAATCACCAAAAATAGCATCCTAGTAGGATTATCCATTCCAATGCTTTTTCCAGGTGACATAAATGTATTTAGTACATAAAATCAACATAATAATAAATAAAAACCCACAAAATCGGCCATTTTTGGGCAAAAAGGCAAGGCTATACTATGGAAAAATGGCCAAAAATCGGGCAAAATCTGGGGTTTCCAAATCGACCTAAATCATAAAAAATAGCCTTCTAGGACTAGAAATACCCATTCCTATGCCTTTTCAATGTGATAATAAAGATATCTAGTCCATAAAATCGACAAAATAAAAACCCTTAAAATCAGCCATTTTTGGGCAAAAAGGCAAGGCTATACTATGGAAAAATGGCCAAAAGTCAGGCAAAAATCTGGGGTTTCCAAATCGACCTAAATCATCCAAAATAGCCTTCTAGGACTAGAAATACTCGTTTCTATGCCTTTTCAAGGTGATAATAAAGATATTTAGCCCATAAAATCGACAAAATAAAAACCCTTAAAATCGGCCATTTTTGAGCAAAAAGGCAAGGCTATACTATGGAAAAATGGCGAAAAATCGGCCAAAATCTGGGGTTTCCAAATCGACCTAAATCATCAAAAATAGCCTTCTAAGACCAATAATACCCATTCCGATGCCTTTTCCAGGTGATAATAAAGATATTTAGCCCATAAAATCGACAAAATAAAAACCCTTAAAATCGGCCATTTTTAAGCAAAAAGGCAAGGCTATACTATGGAAAAATGGCCAAAAAGCGGGCAAAATCTGGGGTTTCCAAATCGACCTAAATCATCAAAAATAGCCTTCTAAGACCAATAATACCCATTCCGATGCCTTTTCCAGGTGATAATAAAGATATTTAGCCCATAAAATCGACAAAATAAAACCCTTAAAATCGGCCATTTTTGGGCAAAAAAGGCAAGGCTATACTATGGGAAAATGGCCAAAAATCGGGGAAAAATCTGGGGTTTCCAAATGGACTTAAATCATCAAAAATAGCCTTCTAGGACTTAAAATACCCATTCCTATGCCTTTTCCAAGTGATAATAAAGATATTTAGCCCAAAAATCGACAAAATAAAAGCACTTAAAATCGGCCATTTTTGGGCAAAAAGGCAAGGCTATACTATGGAAAAATGGCCAAAAATCGGGAAAAATCTGGGGTTTCCAAATCGACCTAAATGTTCAAAAATAGCCTTCTATGTCTAAGAATACCCATTCCCATGCCTTTTCCAGGTGATAATAAAGATATTTAGCCCATAAAATCGACAAAATAAAAACCCTTAAAATCGGCCATTTTTGGGCAAAAAGGCAAGGCTATACTATGGGAAAATGGCGAAAAATCGGCCAAAATCTGGGGTTTCCAAATTGACCTAAATCATCAAAAATAGCCTTCTAAGACCAATAATACCCATTCCGATGCCTTTTCCAGGTGATAATAAAGATATTTAGCCCATAAAATCGACAAAATAAAAACCCTTAAAATCGGCCATTTTTAAGCAAAAAGGCAAGGCTATACTATGGAAAAATGGCCAAAAAGCGGGCAAAATCTGGGGTTTCCAAATCGACCTAAATCATCAAAAATAGCCTTCTAAGACCAATAATACCCATTCCGATGCCTTTTCCAGGTGATAATAAAGATATTTAGCCCATAAAATCGACAAAATAAAAACCCTTAAAATCGGCCATTTTTGGGCAAAAAAGGCAAGGCTATACTATGGGAAAATGGCCAAAAATCGGGGAAAAATCTGGGGTTTCCAAATGGACTTAAATCATCAAAAACAGCCTTCTAGGACTTAAAATACCCATTCCTATGCCTTTTCCAAGTGATAATAAAGATATTTAGCCCAAAAATCGACAAAATAAAAGCACTTAAAATCGGCCATTTTTGGGCAAAAAGGCAAGGCTATACTATGGAAAAATGGCCAAAAATCGGGAAAAATCTGGGGTTTCCAAATCGACCTAAATGTTCAAAAATAGCCTTCTATGTCTAAGAATACCCATTCCCATGCCTTTTCCAGGTGATAATAAAGATATTTAGCCCATAAAATCGACAAAATAAAAACCCTTAAAATCGGCCATTTTTGGGCAAAAAGGCAAGGCTATACTATGGGAAAATGGCCAAAAATCGGGCAAAATCTTGGGTTTCCAAATCGACTTAAATCATCAAAAATAGCCTTCTAGGACTTAAAATACCCATTCCTATGCCTTTTCCATGTGATAATAAAGATATTTAGCCCAAAAATCGACAAAATAAAAACACTTAAAATCGGCCATTTTTGGGCAAAAAGGCAAGGCTATACTACGGAAAAATGGCGAAAAATCGGCCAAAATCTGGGGTTTCCAAATCGACCTAAATCATCAAAAATAGCCTTCTAAGACCAAGAATACCCATTCAAATGCCTTTTCTAGGTGTTAATTAAGATATTTAGCCCATAAAATAGACAAAATAGAAACCCTGAAAATCGGCTATTTCTGGGCAAAAAGGCAAGGCTATACTATGGTAAAATGGAGAAAAATCGGCCAAAATCTGGGGTTTCCAAATCGACCTAAATCATCAAAAATAGCCTTCTAAGACCAAGAACACCCATTCCGATGCCTTTTCTAGATGCTAATAAAGATATCTAGCCCATAAAATCGACAAAATAAAAACCCTGAAAATCGGCTATTTTTGGGCAAAAAGGCAAGGCTATACTATGGAAAAATGGCGAAAAATCGGCCAAATTCTGGGGTTTCCAAATCGACCTAAATCATCAAAAATAGCCTTCTAAGACCAAGAATACCCAATTCCTATGCCTTTTGCAGGTGTTAATAAAGATATTTAGCCCATAAAATCGACAAAATAAAAACCCTGAAAATCGGCCAATATTGGGCAAAAAGGCAAGCCAATACTACGGGAAAATGACGAAGAATAGGCCAAAATCTGGGGTTTCCAAATCGACCTAAATCATCAAAAATAGCCTTCTAAGACCAAGAATACCCATTCAAATGCCTTTTCTAGGTGTTAATAAAGATATTTAGCCCATAAAATCGACAAAATAAAAACATTGAAAATCGGCTATTTTTTGGCAAAAAGGCAAGGCTATACTATGGAAAAATGGCGAAAAATCGGCGAAAATCTTGGGTTTCCAAATTGACCTAAATCATCCAAAATAGCCTTCTAAGACCAATAATACCCATTCCTATGCCTTTTCTAGGTGTTAATAAGGATATTTAGCCCATAAAATCGACAAAATAAAAACCCTGAAATCGGCCAATTTTGGGCAAAAAGGCAAGGCTATACTATGGGAAAATTGCGAAAAATCGGCCAAAATCTGGGGTTTCCAAATTGACCTAAATCATCAAAAATAGCCTTCTAAGACCAAGAAAACCCATTCCTATGCCTTTTCCAGGTGATAATAAAGATATTTAGCCCATAAAATCGACAAAATAAAAACCCTTAAAATCGGCCATTTTTGGGCAAAAAGGCAAGGCTATACTATGGGAAAATGGCCAAAAATCGGGCAAAATCTGGGGTTTCCAAATCGACTTAAATCATCAAAAATAGCCTTCTAGGACTTAAAATACCCATTCCTATGCCTTTTCCAAGTGATAATAAAGATATTTAGCCCAAAAATCGACAAAATAAAAACACTTAAAATCGGCCATTTTTGGGCAAAAAGGCAAGGCTATACTACGGAAAAATGGCGAAAAATCGGCCAAAATCTGGGGTTTCCAAATCGACCTAAATCATCAAAAATAGCCTTCTAAGACCAAAAATACCCATTCAAATGCCTTTTCTAGGTGTTAATTAAGATGTTTAGCCCATAAAATAGACAAAATAGAAACCCTGAAAATCGGCTATTTCTGGGCAAAAAGGCAAGGCTATACTATGGAAAAATGGAGAAAAATCGGCCAAAATCTGGGGTTTCCAAATCGACCTAAATCATCAAAAATAGCCTTCTAAGACCAAGAACACCCATTCCGATGCCTTTTCTAGATGCTAATAAAGATATCTAGCCCATAAAATCGACAAAATAAAAACCCTGAAAATCGGCTATTTTTGGGCAAAAAGGCAAGGCTATACTATGGAAAAATGGCGAAAAATCGGCCAAAATCTGGGGTTTCCAAATTGACCTAAATCATCAAAAATAGCCTTCTAAGACCAAGAATACCCATTCAAATGCCTTTTCTAGGTGTTAATTAAGTTACTTAGCCCATAAAATAGACAAAATAGAAACCCTGAAAATCGGCTATTTCTGGGCAAAAAGGCAAGGCTATACTATGGAAAAATGGAGAAAAATCGGCCAAAATCTGGGGTTTCCAAATCGACCTAAATCATCAAAAATAGCCTTCTAAGACCAAGAACACCCATTCCGATGCCTTTTCTAGATGCTAATAAAGATATCTAGCCCATAAAATCGACAAAATAAAAACCCTGAAAATCGGCTATTTTTGGGCAAAAAGGCAAGGCTATACTATGGAAAAATAGCGAAAAATCGGCCAAAATCTGGGGTTTCCAAATTGACCTAAATCATCCAAAATAGCCTTCTAAGACCAAGAATACCCATTCCAATGCCTTTTCTAGGTGTTAATTAAGATATTTAGCCCATAAAATCGACAAAATAAAATCCCTGAAAATCGGCTATTTTTGGGCAAAAAGGCAAGGCTATACTATGGAAAAATGGCGAAAAATCGGCCAAAATCTGGGGTTTCCAAATTGACCTAAATCATCAAAAATAGCCTTCTAAGACCAAGAATACCCATTCAAATGCCTTTTCTAGGTGTTAATTAAGTTACTTAGCCCATAAAATAGACAAAATAGAAACCCTGAAAATCGGCTATTTCTGGGCAAAAAGGCAAGGCTATACTATGGAAAAATGGAGAAAAATCGGCCAAAATCTGGGGTTTCCAAATCGACCTAAATCATCAAAAATAGCCTTCTAAGACCAATAATACCCATTCCAATGCCTTTTCTAGGTGTTAATTAAGATATTTAGCCCATAAAGTCGACAAAACAGAAACCCTAAAAATCGGTCATTTTTGGGCAAAAAGGCAAGGCTATACTATGGAAAAATGGCGAAAAATCGGCCAAAATCTGGGGTTTCCAAACTGACCTAAATCATCCAAAATGGCCTTCTAAGACCAAGAATACCCATTCCAATGCCTTTTCCAGGTGATAATAAAGATATTTAGCCCAAAAATCGACAAAATAAAAACACTTAAAATCGGCCATTTTTGGGCAAAAAGACAAGGCTATACTATGGAAAAATGGCGAAAAATCGGCCAAAATCTGGGGTTTCCAAATCGACATAAATCATCAAAAATAGCCTTCTAAGACCAAGAATACCCATTCCGATGCCTTTTCTAGATGCTAATAAAGATATTTAGCCCATAAAATCGACAAAATAAAAACCCTGAAAAACGGCTATTTTTGGGTAAAAAGGCAAGGCTATACTATGGAAAAATGGCGAAAAATCGGCCAAAATCTGGGGTTTCCAAATTGACCTAAATCATCAAAAATAGTCTTCTAAGACCAAGAATACCCATTCCTATGCCTTTTCTAGGTGTTAATAAAGATATTTAGCCCATCAAATCGATAAAATAAAAACCCTGAAAATCGGCCATTTTTGGGCAAAAGGGCAAGGCTATACTATGGAAAAATGGAGAAAAATCGGCCAAAATCTGGGGTTTCCAAATTGACCTAAATCATCAAAAATAGTCCTCTAAGACCAAGAATACCCATTTCGATGCCTTTTCTAGGTGTTAATTAAGATATTTAGCCCATAAAATCGACAAAATAGAAACCCTGAGAATCGGCTATTTTTGGGCAAGAAGGCAAGGCTATACTATGGAAAAATGGCGAAAAATCGGCCAAAATCTGGGGTTTCCAAATTGACCTAAATCATCAAAAATAGTCCTCTAAGACCAAGAATACCCATTTCGATGCCTTTTCTAGGTGTTAATTAAGATATTTAGCCCATAAAATCGACAAAATAGAAACCCTGAGAATCGGCTATTTTTGGGCAAAAAGGCAAGGCTATACTATGGAAAAATGGCGAAAAATCGGCCAAAATCTGGGGTTTCCAAATTGACCTAAATCATCAAAAATAGTCTTCTAAGACCAAGAATACCCATTCTTATGCCTTTTCTAGGTGTTAATAAAGATATTTAGCCCATAAAATCGACAAAATAAAAACCCTGAGTTCGGCCATTTTTGGGCAAAAAGGCAAGGCTATACTATGGAAAAATGGCGAAAAATCGGCCAAAATCTGGGGTTTCCAAATTGACCTAAATCATCCAAAATAGCCTTCTAAGACCAAGAACACACATTCCTATGCCTTTTCCAGGTGATAATAAAGATATTTAGCCCATGAAATCGACAAAATAAAAGCCCTGAAAATCGATCATTTTTGGGCAAAAAGGCAAGGCTATACTATGGAAAAATGGCGAAAAATCGGCCAAAATCTGGGTGTTCCAAATCGACCTAAATCATCCAAAATAGCCTTCTAAGACCAAGAATACCCATTCCTATGCCTTTTCTAGGTGTTAATAAAGATATTTAGCCCATAAAATCGACAAAATAAAAACCCTGAAAATCGGCCATTTTTGGGCAAAAAGGCAAGGCTATACTATGGAAAAATGGCGAAAAATCGGCCAAAATCTGGGGTTTTCAAATCGACCTAAATCATCAAAAATAGCCTTCTAAGACCAAGAATACCCATTCCGATGCCTTTTCTAGATGCTAATAAATATATTTAGCCCATAAAATCCACAAAATAAAAACCCTGAAAATCGGCCATTTTTGGGCAAAAAGGTAAGGCTATACTATGGAAAAATGGCGAAAAATCGGCCAAAATCTGGGGTTTCCAAATTGACCTAAATCATCAAAAATAGTCTTCTAAGACCAAGAATACCCATTCCTATGCCTTTTCTAGGTGTTAATAAATATATTTAGCCCATCAAATCGACAAAATAGAAACCCTGAAAATCGGCCATTTTTGGGCAAAAAGGCAAGGCTATACTATGGAAAAATGGCGAAAAATCGGCCAAAATCTGGGGTTTCCAAATTGACCTAAATCATCAAAAATAGTCCTCTAAGACCAAGAATACCCATTTCGATGCCTTTTCTAGGTGTTAATTAAGATATTTAGCCCATAAAATCGACAAAATAGAAACCCTGAGAATCGGCTATTTTTGGGCAAAAAGGCAAGGCTATAGTATGGAAAAATGGCGAAAAATCGGCCAAAATCTGGGGTTTCCAAATCGACCTAAATCATCAAAAATAGCCTTCTAAGACCAAAAATACCCATTCAAATGCCTTTTCTAGGTGTTAATTAAGATGTTTAGCCCATAAAATAGACAAAATAGAAACCCTGAAAATCGGCTATTTCTGGGCAAAAAGGCAAGGCTATACTATGGAAAAATGGAGAAAAATCGGCCAAAATCTGGGGTTTCCAAATCGACCTAAATCATCAAAAATAGCCTTCTAAGACCAAAAATACCCATTCAAATGCCTTTTCTAGGTGTTAATTAAGATGTTTAGCCCATAAAATAGACAAAATAGAAACCCTGAAAATCGGCTATTTCTGGGCAAAAAGGCAAGGCTATACTATGGAAAAATGGAGAAAAATCGGCCAAAATCTGGGGTTTCCAAATCGACCTAAATCATCAAAAATAGCCTTCTAAGACCAAGAACACCCATTCCGATGCCTTTTCTAGATGCTAATAAAGATATCTAGCCCATAAAATCGACAAAATAAAAACCCTGAAAATCGGCTATTTTTGGGCAAAAAGGCAAGGCTAAACTATGGAAAAATGGCGAAAAATCGGCCAAATTCTGGGGTTTCCAAATCGACCTAAATCATCAAAAATAGTCTTCTAAGACCAAGAATACCCATTCTTATGCCTTTTCTAGGTGTTAATAAAGATATTTAGCCCATAAAATCGACAAAATAAAAACCCTGAAAATCGGCCATTTTTGGGCAAAAAGGTAAGGCTATACTATGGAAAAATGGCGAAAAATCGGCCAAAATCTGGGGTTTCCAAATTGACCTAAATCATCAAAAATAGTCTTCTAAGACCAAGAATACCCATTCCTATGCCTTTTCTAGGTGTTAATAAATATATTTAGCCCATCAAATCGACAAAATAGAAACCCTGAAAATCGGCCATTTTTGGGCAAAAAGGCAAGGCTATACTATGGAAAAATGGCGAAAAATCGGCCAAAATCTGGGGTTTCCAAATTGACCTAAATCATCAAAAATAGTCTTCTAAGACCAAGAATACCCATTCCTACGCCTTTTCTAGGTGTTAATAAATATATTTAGCCCATCAAATCGACAAAATAGAAACCCTGAAAATCGGCCATTTTTGGGCAAAAAGGCAAGGCTATATTATGGAAAAATGGCGAAAAATCGGCCAAAATCGAGGATTCCCTAAATGATCCAATATCATCAAATATAATATTCAACGGGGTGAATAGCCCCTCCCAGCCTCTTTGCAAGGCTATAACATGCCAAATTAGGTCAATTATTAAGCAAATAGAACCCCTCAATGTCGGCCCTTTTCACCAAGAAGGTAAGGTTCGAAACTGCCTGAGTTTAACCACAGTTGAAAATCGCTATTACTGCTATAAAAAGTCTGCTGATTTCGCGAAGAAGTAAGCTAAAAAGGCACACTGATTGTATTACTGTTTTAATGAATGTTCAATGGATAATTCATTCAATATGGATAATGGATAATTTATATATGAAAATATATGTTCTTACTTCATATAAAATATAAAACATATAAAATTAAGTGACTAATATCGATTATTGAAAATGTCAAGTTGGGCGAACGATTGAAAAATCGAACGGCCAGGATTCCAGGATTATGGAAATTTTTCACAGTTTCTGGGTAGAGAGTTTTTGATACCAAATTCTTAGCAAGCAGCCCAAATTTAGTCTAGGTGCAAAGTTTTACTATCTTGGCGCTCCTTTCGTCGATTCTACGAGCGTTCAAATTTTGCGATTTTATAAGAGCTCAGAGCAATCGGGGTGAAACGTTTACCCCGGGCCATTTTCACGCGTTTACCCCGCGCCATTTTCACGCGTTTACCCCGCGCCATTTTCACGCGTTTACCCCGCACCATTTCAACGGTTAAATCCCTTATAGAATTGGGATTTTAACGCTCATAAAATCAATATTACAAGCGCTTGGACAATGAAACTTTGCATCTAGACTAAGTTTCTGATGCGTTATATGATTTCAGCACTGAAGTCCAAGTATCTTAAAGTTTTGGAAAATGTCAATCCTGGCAGCCTTTCGTCGATAAGGTGAATTCAAGACAAGTAGCCAACAGGTTGGTTCTTATAATAAAATAAAAAGTTTCTAAAAGTTTATGATAGTGATTATCATGAT